>JBBPBT010001003.1:2252815-2272346 GCA_037974875.1 Cicer bijugum | reverse complement strand
CATAGCTCTTGTTTCTTTTTGTATTGAGGTTTGAGTACCTTTTATATTCTCTTTTTAATCTATATATATATATATAATTTCTCATTAAAAAAAACACCACACTATAATTAAAAAAAATTAGCAAAATTTTCGGTCTACCCAATTTGCTGCATTTATATATCATGTTCCCCTTGAATCTATATATACATAGTTGAAATTGCAACAGCTAGATATTGTACTAGTATAAATCCTTTGGTACCACTGAATTATTTTAATTTTTTTTTTTATAAATTTTGGTACCACCAATTTTGTTGGCAGCTGATTGTCTCGTTTAATATGAATATGTATAATTATATATATGCATGCAGTGGGCACATTTTCCTCACATTCACTTTGGGTTAAAGTTGGATGGAAGCAAACAAGCAAAGTTGGACCATGGGGTTGGGGACGCTACTCAAAAGTCTAATGGATTCTATTGATTGATACATTATAAAATGGAATTAATTCCATATATATGATTATCAATCAGTTGGTTTTTTTCCTATGCTTGACGTAAAAAAATGAGGTTGATCATATTTCCCATTCACACAACTGCATGGGAGAGTACTCTAGCCCCCTTGTTTAGTTTTTTTTAATAGTATTATGTATTTCCCTTTTCTATAATAATTGCTATTCTTGTGATTGTTTTAATTATTATGTTGAACTTAGGTACTTGTTTTTTTTTAATCTGAATTTAGGCACTTGTTGAGTAAACATTATCAAGCTTAATATATATATATATATATATATATATATGTGTGTCTTTTAAATCAATATTAACATATTTCAATTGACCTTAATTATAAGACTTTTTTTTACTATAGTAGTTTATTTTTCAATAAAATATTAATTAAGTGAATGAAAAGTTTGGAACATCGAGGCTAAATTTAATATACTCTCTAATTTTTTAAAATATATGAAATTGTCAGATAATGTTTATAAAAAGGGACAAATGTAGTATCATATATAATATATTACTACTCTTAAATTACATTACAAGAATTAAAAAAAAATATAATATTTTAAATTTATTAATACTTCATATATATTGTTTTTCAAATTATCATTCATTCATATGAGAGCTAATAAATTTTATTGCTTTTTTGTTTCCATAACTATCTTTTCTATTAATTTATTTATTATTATTTTACAACTTACTTATTAGTTATTTTATTTTTATTTTATTTTTGGTTTTAACGCTCTGGTTCCTAGAAAATTAGGGCTCTAATAATTTAGAGTTCAACAAGGAGGTAAATAAAGCTTTACCAAAAATAGTTTCAGTCAACAATCAATTTCGAATTCTACCGAATGAATCGTTTTTAACTAAAATTTATTAACTATTTGAATCCAATTACTTAATTTATTTATTCACACTTTAAGATTTGACGATCATCTCGACAATATTTTTTTTCTTCTTCTTTCTATCTCTCACCATCATCAAATGTGAATTTTTTATTTGATGAATTTAATAGGGTTGTTTCGTTAGAGATAGAAATTTGAATTTATTTAAATATTTGATCAGATGTAAATTTGATGAAAATTTAAATTTTGTTGTTGAATATGAATTAATTTTATGAGTTCCTGTAAAAAAATATTATATTATCGTCGTATTAAAGTATAAAAAATTAAATTATTTTTTAAAATTAAAGTAAAGAATCAATTCAAGAAGAAGAAAAAATATTATATTAAATGGTTATTTAAAAATAGACAATGTTGTTATCAAATGAGACTTAGTTATCGTAGATATAGCTCTGGTATGAAAGGACAATAAAATGCAATTTATGATGTAATTTATCCTTAATTTAATGGGAAAAATATTTATGTTTTAGACAGAAAGAAAAAAAAAAAAAACTTTCTTAAAGATGAATCTAAACCATGCGAAGTTGTGATCTTGAAATAGGACCACAGTTGAACAATGAAGAGTAGTACTTTCTTTTGTCATAATGAACACAACAGTGCTTTTCATCTTTGAGATGCTTATCGATTCACCATTTTTGGTGTATACGGTGCTTCGCGTTGAGGGACAATTTTTACCCATCGTGTATTTTCATTTTCTTTCTTTTTCGGGTAACCGTTTCTTTCTTTAATTAATTATTACAATAAGTACAATATTAATGTTGAGTATGTAGTATTGTAATAGAAGAAAATATATATAATTTTTGTACTGATTAAATAAAAAATGTTTTAAATAATAAATATATATAATAAAATTTATGTATCCAAATTAAAATGATTAATTTATAAATAATACATGACTATAATAATAATAATAATAATTAATTTTACCTTTTAATATTAAAATTTATGTAGTCGTTTTTCTTTTCCAATAAATACCATTTTTCTGTTCTTCTTCTTCCCGGAATCAGTGGGTTAAATAATTTAGTTAATGCAGTGAACGCAGGTGATGCATGCATGCTTTCACCTGTCACATTCTCAGACCACAATTTTTTTTATTATTATTTTTTTTATCTTTTAAGAAAAAGGATATGTCTCTTCCATTTATAACATTTTTTTATACATAGGTCATTACCATTTAATGTGGAATTTGCACATGAAAACTTGGGGAAAAGTATGCCTAAGTAAAAAAAGCAATGCTATTTATCCTAAAAAAAACCTTATTATGAAGAGTCACCAAATGAAATTCGTCAACAAAAAAGACTCACTAACTATACATACGTGATGTGAAAATTTAAATGATTGGTTTTAATTGTGCCAAGTATGCATCCTTTATAATATGTATTATTATCCAAATAAAAAATACTTTGTACAATTTTGAGAATGACTGAAATTGCGGTCGCTTAAATTCATGTTAATGACATTTTTTCCGGTCTATAAATGTATTTAACATCTATAATAATTTGTACTTAATTAAAAAAAATTATTTAGAGATCAATTTTTTCATTTGATAGTAAATGATTTTTAAATTTCATCACAAATTTTTTTTTATCAGTGATTTAGAGTCTAACTTGTACTTGATTAATAATTTTAAGGGTTTCGTTTCTAAATCAATCTAAGTTAACTATTTATTTTGGATCACTAAATAACAAATTTCTAGTATGGTTGAGTCGGTAATATTTTATCTCAAACTATACTCTTACCTCATAAGTAAGGGACACATACTATGCTATATAGGTTATTAATGAGTTGTTGGATTAATTTAGCAAAGAAATCTAAACCTTTTTTTCAAAATTAGATTTTGAAAATACTTATAATTCAGTAAGTTGGTCTATTTTAGAATGCATCATGGTTAGGATGAATTTATGTAATAATTGGAGAATTCAGATGAGAACTTGTGTTCCATCAAATTAATTATTTATCCTTGTTAATGAGAGCCTTTTAAAGAGTTTAATTAAGGTAGCAAAATGTTAGGACAAGATGGTCCACTGTCCAATTGTTTTATCAACCAAAATATCATTGAAGAAAGTAGAGGGGTTGTCCACTTTTTTCTAATAAACGAGATGAATTTTCTATTTTTTTTTTTAAATTATCGATTGGATACCCGCATGATCAAATCATTGTTCAGCTTGACAAAATATATCGGATGGCTGGTATTGATACACAATATGAGTTTGTTATTTATTTGACTAAGTATATATGAGTTTCTTGTTCCCAAGACTAGATGAAATGAAATAAAATTACTAAAGCTATGATCTTCTTTTCAGTAATGTTGACATGACATATGTTTAACAGTGTTATATGAGTGGGCTCAATATGGTTAAAACGCGCATGCCATTACAAACATCCCACTATTTAGGGATGCCCTAAATCTAATGGGGTCATGTCTGTCGAACTATTATCATATTGGATCCTTGATTTAAGGCACGCACAACTGGACTTAGATTGGAACACAATCAAACACATTTCAATTATCTAATTAAGATTAGTTTAAATTTAAAAATAATTAAAATCTGACTAAAAAATTTAGATCATTCAATTTTGATGAAATAGTTCAAATATGTTTAGTGTATAACAATTATCAACAAAAAATTTTAATTATATTAGTACTACGACATAACGACATAAAGTATAAAATATTAATTTTGTAAAATTACTTCGTTTTCTTTAAATTTTTATAATACAAAAGTATTTCTTAAATTAGTATAATTTATTTTTTTTTATTTGATAAAATCAATTCTTTTCATTTATATTTTAGATAAAATTTTACTGATTTGACTTTAAAATTTATAGAACATATAAGATCAATTATTGATGCCATGATCACACGAAAAATCTGTATTAAAATATAAATATAAGTTTTTCTGGAGGTTTAAGGTGATGTGTGTTGTTGGTCTTACCTTTGAGTTGGCTAGTTGATCGAGTTAATATTTATCTATCATTAGTATACACATTTTTGCATTGTTTTATATAAATTTTTAAAAACACCTAAAATAAAGTTAAAATAATATATGTTGCACTTGTATTTTTGTAATTAAAATAAAAAACAAACATTTGATATTTATATTTTCAGTATAATAATATAAATGGTTAAATATGTTTTTAATCGCCAAAACAAATCACATTTTTTAATCTCAATAAAATTAGTATAGAACCTATTTTAGTCTTTGCTGAAACGAGACATCCTTCAATTTTGAAATTTTTAAATGATGTTTTACAATCATATTTTAATCATTATTAAAAGGTTCATCCACACATGTTTATAATTTTTCAACGTTAAATAAATTAAATATGAATTTTTTTAAATGTCATATGTTCAAGAGATAACAGTTCTTAAAATATGAACTTAAAAATTAAATTTTGACTTCTATTTTTATTGAGAAACTTTTTATAATGTTGTAAATATATATGAAAAAATTATTCAAATATATATGTTGATATTTTAAGAGAGACTAAAACTATTTGCATAATAATTTTGTATAACTAAACAATGTGATTTTTTATTTACAGAGGCTAAAAACGAAATTTTAAATTTTATAGAAACTAAAATTTATTTAACTTTAATATACATATTTTTTAAATAATTATTTTATAGAAATAATCATTTATTATTATGATATATGTATGCATAATGCGATAAACTTGTTCAAAAAAATTCAGTGCCCCCTCGATATTCTTCACATTGGGATAGAATATTTTGAGGTGAGCTCCACAAATATTTTCTATCATTTTACCTCAATATTATTTTATTTTTCTATCAAATGATATAGTCCAATAATTTTTCATCTCTCTTTTTCGTTTCTTTTTTTTTACTAAATTATATTTTTTTGTCAAAATTTTGAGTCTAACTGAATATATGTATATATCTTATCTATATTTTATCAATAATATTTATTAATATAAATTAATATTAATACTATTAAATTAAATATCTCCTCACAATTATATACAAATTTTTATATCATTTAATTTAAAAACAAAAACAAAAAAAGCATTGAATCAACTCTCTTTTTTGACCGGAGGGTTGAATCAACTCATCAACTCTGGATGTGTCATTACTGCATTTTTGCACTGCATGGTTGAACTTGACTTTTAGATACCATTATTCTTATATATTTTTTCTCTTCAACAATAATTAATTTATTTATATAAAATTATTTTAAAATAATTTAGTTTTTAAATTTTAAAGATGATTTTAATTATAATTTTTCAATTATAGCAACTAATTAATATTATAAAGAACACTCTATATTTAATATCTTCTAATTTAAATTTATAAAAATGATAAATACATCAAATAAGTGAAATAATCTAATAAGCGAATAAATATAGGAGAAAGTATGTTGTATTTGGGCGCAGCAAGATTATCTTGCCATGACAGTTAGAATTTTCGATCTTTGATTAATTTAAAATAGCCAAAACATAATTAACTAAGCACCTTAATATCGACATAACTATATTGGTCCCTTTTTTTTTTTGTTTTCCCTCTGAATATATCCGTCCCTTAGCTACTCTAAACAACTTTGGATGAACTCACATGTATTGACAAAACTAGATTGTATATTAATTAATTGGTCCATTTTTAGTATTGATATTCTTAAATTACATTTTAATTAATATTTAGTTAACAAAAGATATTCAATTAATTGAATATTTCTTTTAAAATAAACATATCTAATAATTTTAATTATATATTTAATATGTCTAGAGATGTCAATCATAGATTTCTTTTAAAATGTATATTTAATCATAGATTTAATATGTCTAGAGATGTCAATTCATTGATAAAAATTTCAATGGAGGAAATTTAAATCCCTCAAAAGAAACCTTAAAATAATTAATAACACTTTTGTTGTCAAAATCTTAATAACAGTTTAATTAATTATAATTTAGTCGTTTTAAAATGAATATAACCTGAATATTAAAATTTTGTTTGAAAAGAATATAATTTTGGATTTTGAAGATGATGAGGGGGGATTAGGGAGTATGGGCATTGGGCAATGGGCAATGTATGAAGGGAGAAGACAGCGATGGAACAAATGTAAGATGGGATGAGGTTAAAAGTACAGAATCTGAAACGTCAAATCAGTTGAGTAGGTGGGATGCATGTGCGGCTTGGATCTTGTTTGAAAGAAAGATAGCAGCTAGATAGATCATACATAGATGGGTGACTTGACTTTATTATCTTTCGTTGCAGAAAACAATAAATTAATGTCTCTGAACCAATTCCGACTGTCACTTAGTTACGCCGTTGCCAATTTTTCAGTAGGACCATATTCCACCCAAACAACAACAGATTCCTTCCCAAGACCAAATCAAATAATATTTATCATTTGTTTGCATTGTATAGCGCGGACCACCTTAATATATGATCTAATGTGAATTAGTATTTTAAAATAATTAAAAATTCCAGAAATAATTTCAAATTAACATGTAAGTTAATTGAAAAGATATAAATATGTCTCAAATTTTAATTAATTATTTATCTTTTGTAATGTTTTATTTAAATAACACTTATCAATCATTATCTTAGTTTCGAAAATAAAATAGAAAACCGTAGACTTCTACTTCTAAAATGATGAAATTGTGTTACTCAAATTCCGGCAAAATTTCTTAGACTTCTACTTCTAAAACAACGATGAAATTGTGTTACTTAAATGCTGGCAAAATTTCTTAACGTAACTTTTAGATGAAAACAGCGTCTATGAGCCATTTACACCGTCCATCACATTCACACACTTGGTTTCTATATATTGATTGTTTTATGTATGTTCTTTTAGCCCTCAATGGTAGACTTTTTATTTGTCTAAGACCAACACTACTGATGGTCTTTTTTTTTTACAAAAACAAACTTAATGCATTTCATTCATCATTAAAACTTTAATATATGTTGGAATATCAATAAATGATCGAGGACTAGCATAAGATATGACTGATAACTCTACGTGTGAGTTGAAACAAAGAGATCCGAAACACGAGAGATCCTCAACAACACCATTGATGCTATCAATGACTAATTTCAAATCAAACTGCAAAATAAAAGCTATGAATATGGAGATCCGATCACTCATTTGATTGCACAGGGAATACCATATGCTTCACCCAACCTGACTTCAAGAAGCGATTTTATCCCCTCTATTCTAGTTTCCATGATAACCCAAACTCAATGCAAAGACACAGCCCAATACCAACCATACTTAATTGCACAGAGACAAAAAAAAGCATCAATATTACACTTGATGAATCTTTTTGGAGGTCTTGACCATGACACAGTCATGGGTCTACTAGAATTACACTGAATCGAGCCAGAACTGGTATGCACAAGTATGAACATCGGCTATTTGGTAGATCAACTGGTTGCATGGTGTTATGAATTAAACTCCAGATGCTTAGGTATTGCCATTTAGGACATTCAAAAAGAGATGCTAGTTGGTTGGGTCAGAGCACCACACCAAGGACAAGAAGTATCGCACTACACTCCTTTCTTTCTTATATGTGCACTCATAGGGAGAGAACTTATCTTGGGAGAGCCACTATTAGGTTACAAAAATTTGAATGAGGTACAACTACATTTTTAGGGAAAGGTACAACTTTAGTCCAGGAACGTAGTTTTTCAAATTCAGGAAGAAAGAAAAACACAGAATAGATATCATACTTGTACTCAATTAAGATGGCTGAAATATGAATGAACTCTTGCAAGAAAATACCAAAGCCCATTTAAACAAATTTTCTTTCCAAGAAATATGTGGATTACAAACACACCACGATCTGATTAACCATAAAAGAATAAAAAACTCAAAATGTTCACGACATCCTGATTTAACTACAGAAGTTTTAACTAACTATCAATGAATTCCCTAAAAAAACTATCAATGAATTCAAAATTGTTTATGGAAGCTAAAGAACAAAATGGGAACAAAAGATAAAATAGAAGAAATATGAATTAACAGGATTTGGTCCAACTCTTCGAAACATAAATTCTCTTTACATGGTTAAAACATCAGTAAACAATATGCTTTGACCCAGCAGGTATGTCCCTCACCTCCTTAGTTTTTACTATGTTAAAGTCCTCCTTAGTATACTGCCCTAAGTTTTAAAGTCATCATTTCCCTGGTGAAACTCCAAGTAGTCTAAACTTTAAGAGTGAATGACAAAAGAATGTTACCTTGCCAAGTATACTTGTAAGAAGACTGAAAAACAGGGGCAGTCCAGAGCACATAAACCCACCATTGTGGGGTTTGAAGAGGGTCAGATGTAAACAATCTTAACTGCATGAGAAGAAAGTATTTCTGTAACTAGATCATCTGATAACCCAGTCATCAGGCAGTAATCTTATCTTTGCACCAGTGTTTGCCCTCTGTACACTTGTAAGACTGTGATGGCAATAACGTTAACAAATGGTATATAGTTTCAATTGGCTGTTCGAACTATATGCTACTCTCTCATTATGTCAATACTTCAAAAACTCTTCTGTAGAAAAGAACATAGGCAGCTGAAGACTTTATCTTCTCCTTGCTGATCGGATAGACACGGCTATCATCAAAGTCATACCATTGATCACCACCATGCTACTCATATGCAAAAGAAGAAAACAATTAGGAAGAATATTAACAATTGCTGAAAGAATTGTTTTATATTAATTTTTATATATAATAAAAACCTTATAAAATTGTGTTGAGATCATAGTTATGTCAACCTTATAATATCAATTTTTCACCTTCTTTGGTGAAAAAGCCTAAGGATAGAGGCATAAAATTTAATCCATAATAAAGGAAAAAATAATGCTTCGAGGACTTCAGTGTGTTCTATTGATTTCTCATATTCATAACCCATACTATATTACATACTTAAAAACAAAAAGGAAAATATATAAAAAAAAAGTCAACAGCGCTTACATGTACAAATGCAGTATAATGACCACCCCCCATGCTTCCAAAATGGTTACTGATAGCATAAAGTGTGTAATGATAAGACTTCTGGTTCCCATGGGTAATATAAGCTGAAAGATCAAGATTATCTACAGGGAAGTCAACATATGTCTCCAGCTTGTTTTTCATGAAGCGACTATATTGAAACCTCTTGAGATGAATGACCAAAATTTCAGGAAGTCTCCAAAGGTCTAACTTCTTACTAGCTTGACGATGATTTTTACATCCAGGACAATACCTAGCATTACAGAAAACTGCACCTTAGATACTAGTAAGGCTGAAAGATAAGTAACTTATAGATACAAATGGGCATGTTCCAAGTGTATGACCCTAATATATAGAACATTAAACAAAAGACCAGAAATAGGTGTATAAAGTATTGACACGGCAATTTTTTCAGATAGAAAACAAAGATTAGCTAGAATGTTTTACTACATTAGTGTTTATAAGATTAAAATTAGGAAAAAAGAGATCCAGTCTAAAAATATAGAAATAAAATAGAAGGGAAAATATAGAGAAAATAATTATAATTAAATTTTATCTGCATATAAAAGTAAAACTGAAATCTAGATAATTACAAAACAAGCAGCTGCCCCTGAAAACTTTTTCATTGACATTGTTAAGGGTTTGAAGCAACGAAGTGTCCAACTGATAGCAGTTAAAAAGAAAATGTATGGCCAGAATGAGTTGAGTCCGTAAATGCTAATACATAAATGCTGTGGTCATGTACGTCTGAAACGAAAATCATTTGCTGAAGCTTGAATGTATAGTAATCCAGTGAAAATATTTCCCAGATAGAAAGTAACAGGCATGCCGATAAAAGTACTACTCTATATACTATAAACACAGTAACTAACCACATATCTTCTGGTCCAAGAGGTTCTTCTTGCAAGAATGCTTCAAGGCACTTATACAGAGAAACTGATTCTTGAGGTCTCTTTGCTGAAAAGCCAGATTTGCAAACCTCAGGCAATGAACTGCAAAGCCGTGTGTCATATTTCTTAATCAGTTTTTCTGACCAACATACAAGCACATGCAGCAACCTTAACTCTCCATTTATTGTAAGTGGATCATTCATTAATATTTTGGATTTTTTGACAGACCCCTTGTCATCTGTTATGTAAAACTCCATTCCTCCATCTGAAGGCGTATCTAATCCACTTACATTGGCATCTGAACTAGGATTTGGAACTCCTTCCATTTCTGCAACTTCTTCAGTTCCTTCAGACACAACACAATTTTCTAAGGCCACTTCAATTGAATCTTGAATTGGATGGAACCACTTTAGATACAAATCGCGGAGATCAGATCCCTTTACAATATTGCAAAGACTACCCACAACAGGAATTCCAAATGCCTTCCAATTTGGAGCAAATTTTCCATAGATGGATTGCCTGACAAAATTAAATCAAACACAAATTTTACAAGGCAAGGAAATAACAAATGACCATAAAAGAGTCCATGCAAAGCATGTATGAGAATGTAAGCTAGTACAGTCAACTATTTTGCTCTTTTACCGAATCTGTGGAGATGTGTTAAATTAATTTTAGAGACACAGCTTTTATTACGCTAAAAGACTGCCAGTGTGCTTGAAATTGCATTTCTATGTTTTAGAATCTCAATATAAGACGGCATGCTTGACATTGCATTTTCTACCAACATGTTTTAGAACCTCAATATAAGAAAGAATAGGAGGGAGGGTGGAACATCTCAAGGCCTTGTATGCAAGACATGAAAAAAAAACTCAAAAACTATTGAATTCCAATAGAATGACATTGCCATAAGCAATTTTGAACAAATAGATCAAGTAAATGAAATGGTAGAGAGGACGGTTGATTCAAGATCGAGCCAAAACTACAAAATAAAAATAAACAATCAGGTTTCAATCTATTGAAATCATATTAAACATGCTAACTTATATTAGCATCATAAATAAAGTCTTCCTATAGGACAATCTTTTTAATATAACTAATTTACATTGAATTAAATATTGAATCAAAATTCTATCAAATAAACTCATTGAACGTTATTCTATTCATTGGTTAAATGCGAAGCGATTTGGGCAATAGAATATGTAAGTCCTGGATTATTGGAGACACATCAAACAAGCTTGATGAAATTTAGACTATTCGCATATAAACATTCTTCAACGAAAAATTTAATTCAGATTTTTTGGGTCCAACTGTTGGACTTTTACAGGCAACTTAATTGCACCGAAAGCAAGATATTATCACCATAGGTAAGAGAGTTAGACACACCTAGTTTGTATAAATTTAATCATAATGAGAAGCTACAACACTAAAATTCAGCCATCACACTGCATCTAGATAAAAATTAAAACAGTTTGGGTCAGCTTAATTTTTTTTCTCCAAAGTTTCATGGACATTGGTAAAATTCAGTTGATAATCAATGTGTTTGAGGTGATTATTTGCACTGTACATGTTAGGATATAGAATAAAGGGAAATTAGAGTAGTCAATAGTTGTTAGAGACTTAGATTAGTTAGTTAGTTACTTGGATAGAGGAGGATCATTATTGAGTATTGTAAACTTGTAGTAAATAGAGTAGTACTCTATTGTATGTGTTGACTGTTTTTTCAGTTGAAAGGTTCGGCTGCTTTCCAGAAAATTTGCTTGTAATTCTTATTCAACTATTGTAATCTAAGACTGAATTCTTAGTGTTCAAGAGAAACTAACGCATGACATTCAACTGTCTATTATGTGTACCACAATAACAAAAACAAAAAAGCTCTATCCTGATTTAAACAATCTTATCATCAGAAACATATTGACTTACTCCTCCATCTGGTGATGTATAAAAACAACTAGAGGGGTGTCCCCGTTATCTTTCGGAAATCTATAAGCAACTAGTTTGTCAGCATCTCTGATCAATGATAGTGAATCAGCTGGATCTTCAAGGAAACGTATGATGCAGTTGTTGTATACCTGTACCAGAGCCTAGCTTCAGACATCATAGTTTTTTACAGGATTGAAATGGATCAAAAAAGAAACTCAAGGGAACTGAGTTCGTATTTGAGTTTAAACAAATAAGTTATAAAATATATACCTCAGCTACTAATAAGGTCTCACCGGGTCCCAAAGAGCATGCTATGCTAAGAGCACGTGTCAGATCTTCAAATTTTCCATGTTTTGGAACAGAAACTGTATATGGTGATAATTGAGACATTCCATCACCAGTGTTACTAGCAACAGTTAAAGTCATTGTCCGCATTGTTGTCGAAGGTAGAGGTAATGATAAGTACATGAATGGATCAAATGTCACAGAGACCTTCCTACAAACAGGACAAACTAACGTTGATTTATATTGGCCCTGCATAAAATGATGAATGTGGTCCACAGGGTAAAAAGAGTTACCATTAGGAAGAATAAGTAACCAAAATATTTCTCATGAACGTGATAAGACAGCAAAGTTAATCTCAAATTAATTTTTACCAAAAAGAAAAAGAAGCAGTCTTCTGGTGCCAGATATAGAGCACTTTGTAATGAAATAAAAATCTAGCACGTTTTCTTATTTTTCTAACTTCTAACACAATTAACTGCTATCATGAATTTATATCTATTTTAGAATCCATAAATTGTTAAGATTAAAAGACCACTTAAAAGTAACAGCATCAAATGCATGTTTTTAAAAAGTATTATTACTTTAATATCATAATATCCTTGATCATTTATGATAGACTCAATGGTCACTCTTCAATTTTCCCACCACTCACATAAACCTGTTACTCTTGCTCGATATGTCCCTACACACGCTAAAAGAAGTTAACTGCACTTTTCAAAAGCAATTCAATTGTATCATATGATATCTAACACAATACATGTGAAACTTCAAATAAAGTATTAAGAAATTAGATGACTGAATATTCTGTCCTAATAATACAATGTCTGTATATCTCAGAATTCTTTTTGTTAATAACCTGTCAATCATAGTTACAGCCAATTGTTTAAAAGTTAAAACACTAGTTTAAACTCTTTACTGTTTTTACTACATTTATAAATGTCCCAAATAAATCATGCATGTGCTTTATAAGTGTTAGAATTAGTAACCTGTTAATATTCCTAGACTATACAAATTCCCAATTAAGTGTTAATCAATTAGGTATTCAATGTATTTATTTGCAGCACCATTATACATACAAGGTTTTGTGATCTGAGTTCGACATGAAATTACAAATTCTATATCGTATCAGTAGTCATATTATCCTAGGGTTACTGAGCGTTCTTTTTTTTCATTGTGCTCTTCCGGCGACCTTCCTTTTGAGCAATGTTTTCCATCAATACCAGCAGTGCCTTACCAGCTGTGTCTGTTCCACTCAGACCCATCATCAGCCAGCATCACAGACCAACTTGGAACCCTGCAGCAAGCATGGAAGTGTTTTCCCTACAGCCATGCCCCATCACTGTCCCGGCGCATTTTGCTCATTCTCTGACACGTTAGAGCTCGTGAGAGCGTCAGACCTTCTCCAGCCACTACTTTTCGCCAGGGGCCGTCTGAGAGGCCCCATTTCCTATTTTCTAGGTCATCCGACCCATCCGTTGCATCTCCCGCCTTGATCTCATGGCAGCGGAAGAGGCTTAACATAGTTGCAAGGTCTAGTGCAGAAGCAAAATATTGTGTTATGGCAACAACAACTTGGGAACACGCATGGCTAAGTTACTCAAACAACTCAAACTAGGAGATTCAAAACAATGAAACTAATTTGTCACAACCAAGCCGCACTACATATTCCTTCCAACATGGTCTTTCATTAAAGAACTAAGCACATAGTGATTGATTGTCACTTTGTGAGAGATAAAGTTCTTTCAAGAAAAATGGTAACTGATTTTGTTGGTTTGAATGATGAATTGGCTGATAGAATTAGTAACCTGTTAATATTCCTATATTGTATAGATTCCCATATTATTGCTAATCAGTTAGACATTCAATGTATTTATTTGTAACAGCCATTATGAATACAAGGTTGATTTAGACACACACAATTACAAATTCTATAATATTCCTTTCATTTCACAATAAGTGTTGTTTAAGGTTTTTGTACACATATTAAGGAATACAATAAATAGAAGAAAAGGAAGAGTCATTTTACCAAATTATTCTTCTTAACTATTGGTGTCTTTCATTCACGTAAATGCAAAGTAGAATCAATGTTTTGGAAGTAGTATACATAGTAATAATTGAATGGCATAATTGAAAAAATAATAATTAAATTTACATTAAAAATTGAGAATGACATTCATTGTGAGACAAAGGGAGTAAGTTTTTATAACAATGATGTTCTTCAAATCATGTATGCGTCCGTAATCAATTCTAAAAATTGCATAAAATGAGATGAGTACATACTTGGCACAAATCAACAATGACGGAATCGTTGCGAGCCAGATGATAATGCCAATACTCATCCGCAACCTCTTCATCCGGCCGACCATCTCCATCCTTGGCTTCGACATAAGGCTTACATTTAACACGGTTCAAATCTTCATGAAGTCCATCCAATAAGAAAGCAAGAAGCTCCTGTTGAGAAAGATGCATACACATGTATTGTAGACAATGTAAGGGTGCATGGAACATAAGCCTTCTGAAGCCAAAAACATAAGATATAGAAAGAAAGAAAGACCAGATGCACTAACTTGGGAATCATGCTGATTAAACCCACTAAACTGAGGAGCAAATCTAGCAAGCTTTGATTTGAACATTCTTGGTGCCACAGGACTTGCACTAGGAGCCCATAACTTCCTAAGTAAATCTCCAAATGCCGAAGCTATCTCACCCTGGCAAAGAAACATATATCAAGAAAAGAATATTAATGTGAAAGACATCAGAAGTATAGAAGTACCCCACCCATAAAATTCCTGAGACAACAAACTAATAAAGTATGAGTTATGAATAAATTGATCACATACATTCATGCCCAATGGGTTGTCAGGATTTATTTCTCTACCATAATCTTCTAGAAAATAGTCAACAAGCTTTGGCGTATGTGTTAAGCACTGAAGGGCACTGTTCATGAAGCAAGTATTTCCTAGGTTTTGTAATCCAGTTAATCCCAACGAACCAGCTTCACCAGGGCCTAAAGAGAAGGCCAAAGAACTGGCACGCATACAATCAGAATTCAAACTGTCAGAAGTTCCGTTCATCTTCATTGAAGCACTGCCAGAAAAATTTCCCATCTCGTCTTTTTTCCCTTCCCGACATCTCATCGAGTCTGACAACCCGTAAACTTGCAACTCCAGAAGAGTCTGTATATATTGATCACAGTTACAATTAGTATAGCACATAAGGCAATTCAATCATAGCCAATGATTCTCAGAAGTTAATGTCATTATGGTAAATTTTAATAAAGGCCTTAAAGAGACACTCAAGACAAGTTATTAGAATAAAAAATTAATGATAAATAAAGACTCTGACAGAAATTTGGGTTGCCCTCACTTTATGCATACATGAAATACAATAAGATAGATTCAAACCTTACACTCTTGCATCAACAAACCTAATGAAAAAGGTCAATTCTTATTGCAGGTTGACACTTAAAAATAAGGTAGGAATACAAAAAACCAAAATGTAACATAGAGTGTTACTAACAAAAAATTTGTGAGAAAAGCACAAAAAGAAAATACTCTGTCGTATAAGGAAAAACCGAAGGCAATAAGTAGCTTCTAGAAAAAATTACAGTAAACAATTGTCCAAAATCAAAACTAATATTTGATCATATGTACATAAATTCAACTGTAATTAGGCCTTAAACATTTTATCTTGCACATAAACTGAATAATATTTTGAAAATAGCAATCAAATATCACACATCAATATGGCAATACCCAATTGAAAAAAACCATATGCTCATAATAAAGCTTCTCCAGAGCTACCAAAGTCCAGTTTAATAACTACAAATGTAGGGTCCTGAGCAAGAATCGTAGGGAGAATAAACATGGTGCTTGTCATGTACAATAGGACCTGTGTTCCAAACCTGATGCAGTTCTTTTTCATAATTTTTTTTTAAAAAATTATCCACCAAGTACCCAAAACACTCAATCTGAAAAAACTGTTATCTTAGACAAAATGCTCAATCATCAAAGGGATGTGGAACATAGTAGATGTTCATCACTGACATTGGAAAAAAGGAAAGGTTTGTAATCAAGTTCTGATCTACAAAGTTAAATAACAAAGAAAAGCATGAATGAAAAAAATACTAATCAAAGCCTAATACCACATACCTCCTGATCAGACTGCCTTTGACAGTCTGCGGGCACATGATTTTCGTCATCATTAAAAAGCAAGGTTATCTGACCTGAAAAGTCCCAAATGCGTAACTGCGCAAATATAGGTCAAAAAATAGTCAATTTATTGCAGTAACAGTTGAATGGTTTACAGACACATATGTAGAACTGTAAATATAATATTGCAGTACCATCTCTGAATCCACACTGAACATTTTGCAGGCTCTTTTATAAAGCTCAACTGTATTGTCCTAAAAAAATTGGATTAAGTTGAAGAGCCGATTAGAACATGAATAATAAGATAATAGTGGACAAATAGTGTTGCACCTAGGTCTTAGCCCCATCTAAACATGATGTTGCACCTAACCCAGGCATGAACAATACAAATATATGTTAAATATGTTTCATCTCAAATCATTCCTTTAATGAGTATAAAACAACAATGATAGAGGACAGGTGACTTATTTATCTAACATCTCAGTATTCCATGTTAAAATATAACTACAAAATTTAGCTAATTAACTACCTTACCACTAGCCACATCATGGACAGGAATCATACTAAAAACATTGAAAGGGGGAGGGAACCATAGCTGAGAGCGAGAGAGAGAGAGACACATATACCTTTTTGCTTATTCTTACTTCAAATGAATTGGTTTCCCGCTGAGCAGAAATCCTGAGCTGTAAAGGATATACATCTCCCATATCACTGTCAGTTGCTGAAAAGCCTTTGTCATCCTTCATTGCATTTTTTGAATCACTGTGCCTAAACGAAATACCGAAGCATTTATGATGAAGATATAAATAACATATTAACTACATAATCTGGAATTCAGAAGACTTTCATCATTTGCATCAAGAAGCATGAACTACAAACTATTTCTTATTGGGAATCAACATTAAAATCTAATGCTTGCAAGTTATAAAGAACAGTAAATCTCTGATCTATCATCCACGTATTAAGGAAATACTTTTTGCCACTGGAATTTATAAATAAGAAGTATAAAACAAAGACAAATATTATAATTCTAATTCTAATTATGCACAAATACAAAAGTAGTAATATGTCCAGCAATTATGAATTGACTTCATCAAATTTAACACATTGGTTGTTTTAAAGTTCCATACTTATATGTATTACATATTAATTGTGAAGTGAGCAATCAATTTCTATACAAAATTGGAAGGTGAACTAACATAGAAGAATAATACCCACAATAGTTCAGCAATCAACACAAAAAATAATCACTCCTCTTATCCTCTAGCCTTCTCATCCAAAAACTCTGTCCCTAAATTATAATTCATTTGCTACAGAAACTGAGAAATTAATAATGTCAAAAGGCTGGACCATATATATGAAAGGCTAGGAGAATTTTGCACAACACAAAGTACCAATCCAGCTAGCTAAAAGTCACACAAAGTTATGAGATCCAAAGTCCAAACCATATATTGAAATCAAAATGCTGCATCAGGGAACATTCTAACTTGAACCTAATGTAGTTCTAACTTTATAATGCCATCTTTGCTCAAACAAGAATCGTATATTAAGCAACAGAAAGGGATAGGGGGTGAGATTTTCGTAAAACCACTCACCACTTGAGTGCCTGCAACCACATATCTCCGGATACCAAAGCAAAGTCCCGTCCAGATACACCCACTTCACCATTCTCCAGAATGTGCTGCGATTCTTCCTCCCTCCGAAGATTGAACACAAGATCTGAGCTGAAAATGTTATTGATAATCTTCATAGGACCGTAGGATGAACATGGGGAGGATGCATACGCAATTCCCTTCTTCTTATCCAAATCCACAGGCATTGCATCTTGAGCATCCTTCCACCACCTGAAAACCACAAGCACACAATCATTCATAGATGCACTTCACATATTCAATCAATATCTCCCAACCAATGCACACAAGGTCAGATCACATCAAAATCAACGCAAAGCACGAATGCAAAATCAACACGCTAACCATTTCAATTGAATTGCGAAAAAAACAAAAACATCAATAAAAAAGAAGAAAGAAACTTAGAAATAAGGAAATTGAATCGAGTCCATGTCAATCGTTTCAACCCTAACGAACATTGATAGTGTTGTTGCTTTCAATTCAATTATTATATACCTAATCAAACAAACGAACAAAATAACAATCGAAATTGAGATATAGATTTGGAAGAGGAAAGTTAAAGAGAATTGTAAATTGAAGTGATAATGAGTGGAAAATTAAAAGGGAAAATACCTTTGAGGAACGAAATAGACTCGTTGGTCCTTGTTTGAGTCTGAACCTGGAGTGTTATTGGAACAATCTTCGGAAGCACACTCCATTGTAGAGAGAGAGAGAGAGAGAATTTGAATTCGCTTCGATAAAATGGAGATTATTGTTGTTGTTTCAACATTGAAGAGAGAGAAAGGGAACGAAGGATTTGCAGAGAAAGAAGTAATAAGTGGAGCTTTATTTTTATTTTTTTCTCTGAAAGAGGACGCAATGCAATGCAATGCAACGAGGAAAAAATATACTACAACAATACTATCATCATCATCATGCGTTTCGGAAATTTAATTACACCTCATTTTCTTCGCCTTAAAAATGAGGGTCAATTAATTTCGGCATTAATACTAGAGAATAAATTCTTCTATGAACAGAATAAACTTATTTCATTACGTATTACCAAAAAAATGTTGTTGCGTTACTTTAGTCGCAAAAGCTATTTTATTATTAACATGTGGTCTAATAGTAAAAAAATATGTATTGAATTTATAGGGTGTAGGTTCTTTTTCTATTTTATATTGGTTCTTTTTCTATTTTTTATTAAAACACACTTTTTTTAAAAAAGTTTAAGAGTCTCTTCTTTTAAAATATTTTATTTTAAAATTTATATATTATAATGTCTTATTTCTTTCCGCTTCAGAGTGCATTTTGAAGATGAATCAGTGTAAAGAAAAAAAATAAAAATA
>JBBPBT010001003.1:2212019-2248716 GCA_037974875.1 Cicer bijugum | reverse complement strand
AACATTTACTCGATAAATTTTTTTATTGAAGCGTTGATTGATAAAATTTCATGTTTATAATTATTAAGCTGAATGATTCTACTTAGAGTTAATTCTAGAGTAATTTTATCTCTTATTTTATATGTGCATGTGTTGTGTAAACAAGCTAGAGTCATTAACTTGGAGCCTATAATATGTTTGAACTTTGCTTATTTAATTAATTGAGCTAAAGTTTAATTAATTAAACAAATGAGCTTGAGCATATAATGAATGAATCAAGATCAAATAATTCAGTAATAACTCAACTCATTTATGACGTGGTTTATGCATTATATAATGAGAAAAATAAAAATGATAAAAAATAACGAGAGTTGTTTTTCTTTTTTGTTACAATCAATAAAACTTGTTTGATTTGCAATTTTATTTTAAATAAACTTTTCACTCATTCACCGAGTCATTTTAATATTTCAGTAGGAGCTTTAAAACGATAATAAATAAAAATATAATATTAATAAAATGTTATTAATATTTATTGTCTCTATATTTCTCCGGTCGGAAAATTGTAAGTCACTAGAAAGAATGAGGATTTCACCCCCGATATATCGTTCTGCCTTTGTCCTATATCATAGTTTTGTTAATAGTTTTGACATATAATAAAATAATTAGATAATATAGATAGTTTTTTTGTCTATTTTATATATGAATGTTCTTAAAATACTATATCGATGTGTAACTTCGATTTTTCACTGCCCAATAATTTTAGCAATGTTAATTTATAGTATATTTGAAAGAAGAAAAAAATTGTAACTAATAATTTGCATACTAGCTTCAATAAGGGGGAGTTTGTATGTTCTCAAATCTTAAGTGTGTGAGATTCTATTTATAAGAGAGAGAAAATAGAAATAAATAAATAAATATTTAACATTTTAATTATTAAACTATTTTTTCTCTATTCTAAATAGATTCTCAAGTAGTTGAAATGATTTCAACTTCAATAATAGATACATTAATATTTTTATTATTGTAAATAACAAAACATAATTTTTGTTTCACAAATAATAAAGCATCAATGTAAGAGAGGAGTGTTAACAACATATATATTTTTAATACACTCTTTAATATGCTTTATTTTACAAATTAGTTATTAAAATAATACAAACATGATAGGATGTAAATTTAACTAATAAATAAAAATGTGTATTAAATAACATATTTATAACATTAATAATGATCTCAACAGTGAGAGTTTAATTTTACAAATTGGTATAGCTGTCAAATTAAGTTAATATAATTTTATAGGATGACACTTTCTCCTTTCTACAAGAAATCATTTATAGAAGAAAAAATTTCCAAAATGACTCACGAAATAAAACATTCTACGTAGTAACGTGGTTAACCAATAAATGCACACCCAAGTTAAACATGTGCACCTACTCGTTCAAAGGTATAATCTGCAAATATTCCCTAGTATCCATTTTTCACTCAATTAAAACTAAGTTTGCCAAAAACCAAGTCTCCCTAAAAAAACACAATGCCTGCCACTATATATTATGTGAGATATTTCCAAAATATTGGTAATATATGTATTTATAATTGGTTATACATTACATGTTACTGTTGTTGGTGTAGTGGTTGTGTCCATATGCTGGAACCCGAGTTCACGCACGCGGACAGGTATGTTGTTTCACCACCAAGCCATTGCAACACTTTGGTTAAAACATGAACGGTAAATGTATATGTCTCTCCGCAAACAGTGGCAGAAGAAGAATTGCAACTCTTTCCAAGTGACATTATTTTCCTATACATAGGGTCACTTTGGACAGAATGCAGACAACGAATTCAAGTAATTGTCATCCATTTTTTTTCACTCATTCTCATATACTAAGTCAACTTATTCTTTTCTAATGCATGAGAAAAAAATAGGTAACATTATTTTGTAACATACTATTGAGAGATATTCTTGGTGTGATAGTGCAAATCATATCAAGGTTTCCAAAGTACCCTAAAGGGGATTCGTTGGTAGTCTCATTTGCATCCGATTGGTGGGGGCAAATCGAACCTAAAGGCTAGTGTAACAACACGCTTTGGAATTTGCTACGTAGAATCTTCATCAACAACTTCACTATTAAAGTCTTGCAGCAATTGTCACCAATAAAGATCCAACAATCTTTAGGTTCGATATTATTTTCAATCAATGGTTGCATCACTCAAAGAAATGACTTCTAATTTTGTGAAGTTAGAGAAATTCGATGGAGGAAATTTTATCCGTTGGCAGAAAAAGATGAAATTTATCCTTACAAATTTGAAGGTGGCGTATGTTCTGAACACCACAAGACCGCTGGAGAAGGAAGTGGAAACATTGGCAGAAACAAGAGAAAGGCAGAAGTGGGACAATGATGACTATATATGCATGGGCCATATTCTCAACGGAATGTCTGACTCATTGTTCGATATATATCAAAGCAACATATCTGCAAATGAACTGTGGGAGAAATTAGAGTCAAGATACATGAAAGAAGACGCTACAAGTAAGAAGTTTCTTGTTTCTCAATTTAATAATTATAAAATGGTTGATAATAAATCAGTAATGGAACAAATGCATGAGATTGAACGTATTCTTAATAACTACAAACAACATAAGATGCATATGGATGAAACCATTATTGTATCCTCCATAATAGACAAACTTCCACCTTCGTGGAAAGATTTCAAAAAATCTATGAAACATAAGAAAGAGGACATATCACTTGAGCATTTGGGTAATCACATTTGTTTAGAAGAAGAGTATCGTAAACAAGAGGATACTAAAAACCAATTTTCTCACGAAAAGGTCCATGTAATGGAGGAAGGAAATTCAAGCAAATCTTTTAAGAAAAGAAATCGAGATTTTGATAAATCTCATGAAAAACACAATGGTAATAATGAACAACGAAAGAAAAGAAAAGGAAGTTGCTATCATTGTGGAAAACCAGGACACTTTAAAAATGAGTGCAGGTTCTTGAAAAAGAAGAACAAAGAGAAGAATTCAAGTGCAACAAAAGATAATCTTGTTGCTGTCATTTCCGAACTCAACATGATTGAAGATGTTGAATCTTGGTGGATAGACTCTGGTGCTACCCGCCATGTGTGCAAAAACAAAGAACTATTTAAGACCATTGATGAAGAAGATGGAAGTATTTTGTACATGGGAAATGCCTCAATTGTCCAAGTCAAAGGAAAAGGAACAGTGGAGATTGAATTCACTTATGGAAAAGTACTTACTCTTAAAGATGTATTTTATGTTCCTGATGTTAGGAAGAACTTGATTTATGTACCTTTACTTAATAAGTTTGGTTTCAAAAGTGTATTTGAGGGAGATAAATTTATTCTCTCTAAGGGTGGTATGTTTGTAGGGGAAGGGTTACCTTTGTGAGAATATGTTCAAATGTAATGTTATTAATAACTATAATAATAATAATAATAATAATAATAATAATAATAATAATAATAATAATAATAATAATAATATGATCTTTGCTTATAATGCTGAGTCTTGTGATTTATGGCATATGCGACTAGGACATATTAACTTTAGAAAATTGAATGATATGATGAAATCAAATTTAATTCCGACTTTTCATAAAAATTCAAATTCATGTACTACATGCATGCTAACTAAAATCACTAGACAACCTTTTAAAAGTGTTGAAAGAAGTTCTAATGTATTAGATTTAATTCACTCTGATGTATGCGATTTACATGGTTGACCTACAATTGGTGGTAAAAAGTATTTTGTCACTTTTATTGATGATTACTCTAGATTTTGTTATGTTTATTTAATGCACTCTAAGAATGAAGTTTTAGACAAATTTAAAATATTTAAAGCACAATTAGAACTTCAACATGAAACTTTTATTAAGTGTTTTAGAAGTGATAGGGGAGGAGAGTTCTATCATCCTGAGTATTTTGAGTCCACTGGTATTGTGCATCAAACAACTGCACCATATTCCCCACAACAAAATGGAATTGCAGAAAAGAAAAATAGGGTATTAGAAGAAATGGTGAATGCTATGTTATCCTATTCTGGTTTATCTAAAGGTTATTGGGGTGAAGTCATGCTAACTGCATGTTATTTGCTAAATAGAGTTCCCAATAAAAGGAACAAGATAACCCCATATGAACTTTGGAAGAAAAGAAAACTCAATCTTAACTATATAAAAGTTTGGGGCTGTAGAGCAATTGTTAAGGTTCCTGAACCAAAAAGAAAGAAATTGGGAGAAAGAGGAATTGAAAGTGTATTTCTGGGCTATGCTGAAAATAGCAAGGCCTATAGATTCATGGTTGTTGAATCTAATGACTCATATCCTATTAACACAGTGATTGAGTCAAGAGATGCAATTTTTCAAGAAAATAGATTTAACTCAATTCCACATCCCAAAGAAACTGTATGTTCTAGTGTACAAAGTCTAGAAAATAATGTATCTAATAATGATACTTTGACATGTTCAGAACCCAGAAGAAGTAAAAGAGCCAGAAAAGAGAAAGATTATGGTCTATACTTCTTTATGTTCCTTGTACAAGGAACAAATAATTCCAGTAACATTTATGGACCAATTTGCTACAATTTAGAAAGTGACCCAGACACATATGAAGAGGCAATAAAGTCTCAAGACTCTTCCTTTTGGAAAAAAGCCATCCAAGAGGAAATAGACTCAATTATGGGGAATAAAACTTGGAAATTAGTAGACCTCCCACCTGGATCCAAACCAATAGATTGTAAATGGATCTTTAAGAAGAAAATGAAAGTTGATGGTACCATTGATAAATTCAAAGCTAGACTTGTTGCCAAAGGGTCTATACAAAAAGAAGGTATCGACTACTTTGATACTTATGCACCTGTTGCAAGAATTGCATCCATAAGAGTGCTTTTGGCACTAGCTTCCATCTATAAGTTTATAATCCATCAAATGGATGTTAAAACTGCTTTCCTAAATGGAGAGGTAGATGAAGAGGTGTATATGAAACAACCTGAAGGATTTGTTATCAAAGGACAAGAACATAAAGTGTGTAAATTGATTAAATCCTTATACGGGTTAAAACAAGCACCCAAACAATGACACCAAAAGTTTGATAAAATTTTGCTTTCTAATGGATATAGAATAAATGAATCTGACAAGTGTATTTATAGTAAATTTCATAATGGAAATGGTGTTATGATTTGTTTATATGTGGATGATATGTTAATCTTTGGCACCAATTTAGATGAGGTGGAGAAAACTAAAACTTTCTTATCAAAAAATTTTGATATGAAAGATTTAGGTGAAGCAGATGTGATTTTAGGAATTAAAATCATTAGAGATGGAGTAAATATTGGTTTATCTCAATCTCATTATATTGAGAAAGTGCTAAAGAAATTTGATCAATTTAATTGCAAACCTGTTTCTACTCCATTTGATCAAAATGTTAGTTTACAACCACATAAAGGATGCCCTGTGGCACAACTAGATTATTCAAAGGTAATCGGATGCTTGATGTATGCCATGACTTGTACCAGACTTGACATAGCATATGCTGTAGGCAGGTTAAGTCGGTATACTAGCAATCCAAGTAAAGAACACTGACACGCTGTTAATAGAGTATTAAAATATTTAAAAGGAACAATTAATTATAGTTTAATCTATAGTGGATATCCTTCAGTTTTGGAAGGATATATAGATGCCAGTTGGGTAACTTATGTTGAGGATCATGCTTCTACAAGTGGATGGATCTTCAACCTTGGTGGAGGTGCAGTTTCTTGGGGATCAAAGAAACAAACTTGCATTGTCGACTCCACCATGGCTGCAGAGTTCATTGCCCTAGCTGCAAGTAGTAAAGAGGCAGAATTGCTAAGAAATTTGTTATATGAGATACCAATTTGGCCAAAGCCAATGGCACCGGTATCCATACATTGCGATAGTCAATCCACACTGTCCAAAGCATACAGTCAAGTATATAATGAAAAATCTAGACATATTGGTCTAAGACATAGCTATGTAAAAGATTTAATTTTAAATGGAGTAATATCCATAGTGTTCGTAAGAACTGAAAAGAATCTTGCAGATCCTTTGACGAAAGGTCTGACAAGGGACATGGTGTTGAAGACATCATTGGGGATGAGACTCAAGCCCATATCTAATTAATCATCAATGGTGGAAAGTCGACTCACACTTGTTCTAATGAATAATTGGTTCAAAGCTTGTCTACCAATCTATTCGGGATAAGTGGAACCCATAGCTTACTAAGTATGTTGTTTCGCCACCAAGCCATTGCAACACTTTGGTTAAAACATGAACGATAAATGTATATGTCTCTTCGCAAACAGTGGCAGAAGAAGAATTGCAACTCTTTTCAAGTGATATTATTTTCCTATAAATAGGGTCACTTTGGACATAATACAGACAACGAATTCAAGTAATTGCCATCCATTTTCTTTCACTCATTCTCATATACTAAGTCAACTTATTCTTTTCTAATGCATGAGAAAAAAATAGGTAACATTATTTTGTAACATACTATTGAGAGATATTATTGGTGTGATAGTGCAAATCATATCAAGGTTTCCAAAGTACCCTGAAGGGGATTCGCTGGTAGTCTCATTTCCATCCGATTGGTGGGGGCGAATCGAACCTAAAGGCTAGTGTAACAACACGCTTTGGAATTTGCTACATAGAATCTTCATCAACAACTTCACTATTAAAGTCTTGCAGCAATTGTTACCAATAAAGATCCAACATATTATAATTTACTCGTTTGAGATGAGCAGTTGTACAAGTTTAATTACCTCAATAATAAGAAAATATTACTAATTTGAAATGATATAAATGATTACTATAACATTGTAATATTTACTCGTTGAAATATTTTATGATTCAATTGTAAAGATCTTAATGGCAATCTATTTTGTTGTTTATGAGCAAACTTAATGACAAAGTGTGGTACTATAAAATATATATATAATAAAATATAAACAAAATTGATAGCTTAAATATATTAATTTTATATATATATATATATAAAGTACAACAACAAACAAAGAGATAAGAATATGAAATTTAAGACAAATTATATGCGATAACTACGGTAATATATAAAAAATCACTACCGGAGATATCAACTTCTAACATGTGTTAGTATTCATCCAATAGAACTTGTCGATTGTATCATGTAATGTTGAATTTGTCTCCTTAAATTAGTTCTATATATTAAAAAAAATGAAATCTTATAGCTTATTTAAAAAAAGGTTTAAAATAATATTTTTCAAAAGTTGAGGAGTAAAAATGTAAATATAAAAAAGGTACATGACTTCTCTACAATAACTTTTTGCTAAAACCACAGCGTGCTAGAAAGTTGTAAGCTACAAAAAATGATGTGGCTAATGATGTGTAAAGTGATTTTGTGAAGTGATGTGACACGTGACAAAATATGAGTGGGATGCAATGTCTAATTTTGTGGATTCAAATTAAAAACGAAGACTCTCCTTACTAAAAAACTCATATATTCCAAAATAAATTTTGACCATTCTTTCACTCACAACTCATTTAATCTTAGCTATCATACAAAAATGGATCAGAACTACAAAGAAAACAAAGACTCATTATTTTAAGAATACTCACTTTTGTATTTTACATGCAATAAACCAAGTACAGCTCATGCAATAAACGAAGTGCATCACAAACAAGATAGTAATGTGTCAATGGGTCTTACAATGGCTGGGCTTGGATTATAATAAATTATAATAAAGTGAATAATTTCAACTATATCAAATAATTAATTATTGATATTATATATACATACATTATTAATCATTAGTAATTATAATAAATTCACTTATTTTATTAACTTTTTATTTTAGAAGAATTAAATTATATTCTATAAATTTAGAAATGAAATTTTGTGAATGTAAATTTCGAGACTAACGAATTTATTTGAATTATAAAAAATTAAGAGTCAAAGCGTCCACAACTCTCATAAATAGAAGTAAATATTTTGAGGAATAGAAGCCTCTATTCTCCAAATAGTAATATTAATCAGATATAATTTAGAATATGCAACAAACGTCTGGATTATTTGGAAAAAAGAGTGTGGTTGGAAGGTGAGTTTTCTAATTTTCACCACTACTTATACCTCTCACCCAAAATATACTTAAAAAGACTATTTTACTATATCTAAAAAATTGATATATTTTGTCTTCTTCTTTATCATTCTTACATTCGAAACTTTAGTAAATTTTTCAGCATTTTTGAAACTTTTAAAATACAAGTTAATTTTTTCGAACTTTTTTATTAATTTGAATTTGAAACATAATTTCTAATTTTTCAAAGTTTCGAACAATATGAAACTTCTAAAATAAAAAAAAAATTAATATTTTTAAAATAGGAACCAAAATAGAAATATAAATTTTTTGAAATAGAAATATTTCATAATAGGAAAATCTCAAAATAGAAAATTCCAAAAATTCAAATAATATTTATATTGTAAATATAATATTTTTATAAAAAAAATATAATTATTTTGAAATAAAATTTTCATTTAAAAAATTTAAGTAATATTTTAAATTTTTGAAACTTTCATCTTCTTTGAAAATTTCAAAATATAAAATTATGTTTTAAAAATTATCAACAAATTCATTTGTCAAAATTTTGAATGTTCCAAAATTTTTATTAAAGGTAAAAATTTTAAAAATATTCTACAAATATTTAAAAAATTTATAATTATCTAAAATTTCGAAAATTTATTTATTTATTTTTATTGTTTTTACTGAAGTTTTGAATGTGAGTCAAAAGAAAAAAAAGAAATAATCTTTTTAAATGTGTTAGGAGGTGAGATGTACAAGTGGGATGTGGGAAGTAGAAAACTGTGGAAGGTTACCCGCCTTCATTGGGCCCTTTTGTTGTTGGCCTATTTTGGAAGTGCATATTATATTAAAAAAAAAAAACCCGAGTCCCTAACGGGAAGCAGTTTTCTGTTCTTACCGTTCCCGTGAAGATGATGTCGACGCACGTTACACCTGATCCCCATTCCGTTGCGTGTCTCAATCTCCTCAAAGTCCAACTTTAAGAAACAACAGATTCGTTTTTTAATTTTTCATAAAAAACAAAAAAGAAGTTTCCATTTTACAAAAACAAGTAAAATTGGAAATGGAATTTGACGGTGTTATCTTCCAACTCAACTCCGTTATTTGTAACCGACACATTCATCAACCATAATGGATCCCTTGATCCGCAAGCTCCGCCGTCACCTTCTCCGTTGGCTTCACCGATCTCGTTCCGGTAGTTCTTCCTTTAATTCAATTCGTTCTTGATCTTTTTCAACTGCAATTCAATGCTTCTCAATTCTCATTGCTTTTTTCATACAGAACATTCAAAGTTAACAATCACTTCACTATTTCACGGTTAATTCTAAACATCTTGTTAATCAGTTTTCATTTCATTTAGAATATTTAAATTGAAAATAAATTCTACATTGATTGAATGAGAAAAGATAATGAATACATGATATAGTCTTTATATGGATTTAGTGGAGATTTAACAAATTAACTACTAGAAACTAACTCATTTTTTATTTATTTAAAGAATTGCTACTTCATGATTGATTTGGAAATTATAAGGAGTTTATAGCTGAATTTAAATTTGATGATTGTAATTTGTTGAATTGTTTAGGTTCGGTACTTTTTGTGAGAAGAATTTCATACAAGGAGGTTAGAAAAGCAACTGATGGTTTTCAAAGAATCATATATAGCAATTCTGAAATTTCTGCGTACGCTGCGAATTTTGGAGAGAGTGGTGGTGTTTGTTTGGTGAAAGAAGTTAAAGATTTTGATAGAGGAAATGATGATAATTTCCATAGACAAGTTCAGTTCTTGGGACGCTTGCATCATCGTCACCTTCTCTCACTCAAAGGCTTTTCTTTGAAACACAATCACAAGAGGTTTCACATTTTTCTCACTTTTTTTTTTAATTGGGGGAAGTTAGCATGCTCAACATTTATAAATGATAATGTGAACTATGAGTCTTGTTGTTATCAGTTAATTAGCTAGTAAGAATGTTCGATAGACATTTTTATTTCAATCAGGATTAGAAATTGATTTAGTTTCAATTTCGATTAGCCTCTTATGAGAATATATCAACTGCAATGGTTTATGGTTCTTCAGTTATTAAAAAATACAAAAAAAAAAAAAAAAAAAAAACTTCACAAAATGGCAGATTTTTACAGTTCGTAAACTTAAAAAAAGTTAAGTTAGAGACAAAATTTAACATATATGAGATATTAATGTGTAAAAATTATCATAGTTATTGCAAAATTCTTTTGATAATTCATTTTCTGTAAATTTTAAAATGTTTATCCAAACTGCCTCTAATTATTCATTTGTTCTATAGGATGAGATTGTATTTTTTTTGGACATTGACAATTATTACTTATTATAGTTAGAGTTTCTTTGGTATGGGGGTAGATTGACATATAGCAACTTTGTAACTTTTTTTCATTGGGTTATTTCTGTAGACTGCTCATATTTGACAACATAGAAAATGGAAGCTTAAAGGAGCGTCTACATGGTAAATTTTGAAAGGGAAAAAAAGTTTAGAGGAGCATCTGCGTGAGTTTTTCAATATTTTGATTTTGCTTTGATGATTGAATGCTTGAATGCTGACAGACCTCTTCAAGACTCCCTTAAATTGGAGGACAAGGTTGCAGATAGCTAATGGTGTTGTGGCTGCACTGGTAATTAAGCTCTGTAAATTAAAGCATGTTCAAATCAAAGATGCCTGATATTTTCAATTTGATACTACACTCTTTTTATTTATCTTTTTTTATTTTTTTTTTCTGTTGCAATTAATTTAAAAACCCTGATATTTAAGTACCTGCTAAGTTTGACACTGTTCAATACCTGCTCTGCTTGCATTAGACCCCGCCTGAAAGAAAAACGGCTTCGCAAATATGGCAAAATGAATAACGTAAATATGTTAGCTTGTGTCTATTCAATTTGTGTTTAGTGTCATTTAAAAATTGATCGTTACCTACCAAAAATCTGACTTAAAAGAGGATGACTAACCACCTGTTTGTTCACTATTTTTCCTAATGTACTTAAAGGCACAAGAAATTTATTTCTCACTAATTTTGACCCCTTCTTACATATGTTGTTTCTGGATGCAGGAATACTTGTTTCTTTTCAGTGAACCACCAGTAACTCATGTCTCTATCAGCTCTGGCAATATTATGTTAGATGAAAACTTCACCGCTAAAGTAAGGAACTATTTCTCTGTCTCACTGTAATGCATCATTTCTGATCTGACTAATAATCGCCAAAGGCACATAAAGAAATCGAATTTAGATATAGCGTTAAATGAGATTTCCTTCTGTGGTTACAGCTATCCGACTTTGGCCTGCAAACTGGTGGAAAATCTGTCACACAAGGTCACTTCTTTTTGTAAACCACTCTTGCAACAAAAATGAAATTTGAAAGTACTCACTACTTACACTTTGGAGTTTACATATTTCAGATTGCGCTGGGCAGGAAAGTTGTAAGATTATATTCCAACTTGGAGTACTCATACTGGAACTTGTCACAGGTCAGTCTTCAGAAATGGAAGGTTCTGATTTAATTGAATGGATTCAAGAATCCAGATTTTTCAGTTCCATAGATAAGATGTTAGACCCTGATCTTGGAAACCGTTTTGACTGTACGGAGCTTAAAAGTCTTCTAGCTGTGGCAAAATTTTGTATCAAATCATGGGACAAGCCTTCATATACAGTTGCTCAGTTATTTCGGCATCTCCAAAAGATGATTAATATTCCCCAAGATTAGGCGTGTTACTTACTTGTGTTGTTTGAATGCCTTGCGTTGCTTGGGAGAATCCTTAAATGTTTGTGTGCGTGAATACTTTTGCAACTTTTGTCTCCGGCAGAGTCAATTTCGTTAATCTCGTGTGAAACGGAATGAAGAGGAAAATGCTAAAACTAATGTCTATTTTTTTTGTCTTTGATGGTGTGTTTTCGCAGCAATTGCTGATTACACTGATGAAGTGTGGATCATTTTTACAACAGACATTTTTTAGAAGAAATAATCAGTTTTCGTCTTTTTTATTTCTTACATTAAAGATGTAAGAAATAATAAAATATATATAAAAAAACTGATTAATCATTGAGGTGAAAAGCTGCATACAGGAGATTCTGAAAAATAATATAGTTAGAAATGACTTGTACACTATCTTTGGTTTTCAATATTATTTGGTTTTCAATATTATCTATAGTTTTCAATTTTCATATGCGAAAGATTGTACTTGGAACGTATTATATATAGAAAACGCTAAAAAAGTGTTTTTGAGGTATTTATTAATTTAATTTTAAAAATTAGAATTCAACATATTAAAATTTAATATTTTATATATAATATTTATTTTATTGTTTAATTCTTTAACAAATACTCTTAAAACTCTTGTTATTATAACTCAAAAAATATTTACTATTATTAGACAGATTAAATTTTTATATTAATGTTAATTTTTTTTCGATAACTATAGCAATATTTTCGGAAAAAATTACGCCCTTTGTCATTTAGCTGCGCAAAAATCAGAACCTATTTATCGGTAGTGTCAGATGGCGCAATTATTTATTCTCTAGGACTATGAAGCCCGCCAAATTATCAGTTTATTCCCATTTCAATATTTCATTTAGAGTCACTTAGCAACTCAGTGCGTACTGTGAAGCTAGGGCCGATGAGCAACTTGTACAAAAGGTTTTAGCATGCCCTTTGTCCTTACTAAATTCAGAATTTTCTTTTAGAGAGCAGCTAAACTGTCAACTGGTTCAATTTGAGTAAAAAGAGGATGAAGCTGGAAAAACTATGCCCCTTTTTGTCATTTGGCTGTAGAAAAAACAGCTTACTTCTATGTGTAGTGTCAGATGGCTGAGTGAGTGTACTTTTGATCTCAATTCGGTACACGTGTCATTGCAATCCAACTTGAAAACCTCAGACGAAAAATTGCTACACGTGCGCCATGCCAAATGGAGTACGATCTATCACCTGTATGGAATCTGGTGGTTAATTAATTTATTACAGATTTTAAGATATCTTGAAATTTCTGTATTCCTCAACATATGTTGGCATCACCCTTAATTTACTTAAAATATGTTTGCCGATATAAGAAAAAATCTCTAGCCTGGTCTAACATTGGTAGTTTGGTACTAATTGATTGGTACTACCAATGGCTTCCCAATTACCATCAAGAATACTAGGACTACTGCATTTTCGCTTACTTATTTGTACGCCAACTGTCACTTGTTGCCTTATAAGAACAGAATGGCATATGTAGTCTATAAGAGAAGTTGAGACATTGTTGGCCGAACATAAAATTATTTCATTATTGGCTTTATCATTCCAACTTCTAAAATCAAATTTTTGGCTGAACATAAAATTATTTCATTTTATCTCCCAAATTCAGTACTAAAATCAAAGTTATGCACTTAACTTTTAGTCTAAAGAATGAAGAATTATCAAATCTGAGTAAGAAGCTAGTGTATTCTAACTAAAATTGTAAATTGGAACACAAAATTCTTTGATAAGAGAAGAGTAACTGAGAGTTGCTGCAGACAAGAAAAAAAAACTTTAAGCATGTTAAGACATCTTTATACGAAAAGTATCTCTTCAACAATAAATGCTACACTGTTTGTTTTTCAAAGTCATCCAATTAAACACTACTATGTTTAGCCCGTCGCACAAGGCTACACAGCCATCAAGAGCTCACCACTGTTTCCATCACAGCATCCGACTCATTACTGCTGGGCGCACTGTACCCTCTGAGCACCACCACCAGGCATATCATCATCTTCATCGTATGCTTCCTGCTGAGCTTGCTGCCTCCTCCTTGTCTCTTCTTCTATGTTAACATCATGAAGTGTTGTCTCCTCACATTCATCCAACTCCATGTCTGTTAACTGTGATACAGGCCTTGGTGGCAGAATAGTCTCTAAAGCCTTGACCTGATCAACAGTCAGAGACTCAGGAAACTCCACCATGAAGTGAATGTAAAGCTTACCCTTCATGAAGGGCCTCTGGTACATTGGCATTCCTTCATCATTTATTGCCTTGTATGAATCTAATAAACAAAAGATTAAAAATTTCAATAACACAGCCTAACAAATTTACAATCACACAATATTTTGAATATGCATCAAAACAGATGAGAAAAATTTATATACCAGGCTTGACAACTTCTCCAGGGTTGGACTTAATCAAGAGTTGCCGACCATCCAAATGAGTCAGCGCAAATTGGAAGCCACACAGAGCTTCGGTGAGAGACAATGTGTGCTCTACAAAAAGATCTTCACTCTTTCTTTTGAACTTGGGATGTTCCTTTTGTTGTAATACAAAGACAATATCCCCGGTGACTATATCCGGCTGCAAAACACACGAAAGCTCTAAGTCAGTATCTAGATTTAATAATCATGCTCAATATCAGGAACACTATGATCCTAAACATACTGCTTCATCAGCTTCACCAGGGAATGTAATCTTCTGTCCATTCTGCATTCCTTTCTCCACAATAACTTCAAGTACTTTCTTCTCTTGAACAACCTTCTCACCCTTGCACTGCCCGCATCGATCTTTGTCACTGATTGTCTCACCAGTACCCTTGCATTCATTGCAAGGATGCTGCATTTGCTGAATCATACTAGCACCCAAATGCCTAATAGAAACCTTCATACCAGTACCTTGACAACCAGCACATGTCATCGAAGCACCGGACTTTGAGCCTTTCCTGTAATCAAACCAACCAACAATGTCAGAAACCAAAGTCATTACAAAGGATCATCCAACATGCAAATAGACCATCAATAATACACACCCTTTGCACTTTGAGCACAAGACATTTCGTGAAAGAGAAAGCTTCTTAGATGTTCCAAGGTAAAGATCCTCCAATGAAACCTTCAAAGGGTGAACCACATCTTCTCCACGTCTCTGCCTCCTTCCCCTACCACCTCCACCTGTTCATAAATACAATAATTTCCTTCAATCCAAATGATTAATGTCTCAATATAATTGACCTTAATTGCAACAAAAAGAATTAATTAAAATTTTCTAATTGTACCCTCGAATTAAAACTAGATACAATACCCCCAATTCAATATATACTTTTTTTAATGTGTTTGAAATTGTACCCTCTAGTAAAGACTAGATACACTACCTCCTAGTCGATATACATTGATTCAATAATTCCTAAATTAAAATACAAAACAGAAACCATGCCTGAAAATCCACCTCCACCAAAGAAAGAACTGAAGATATCAAATGGATCATGCCCACCGCCACCACCACCCATTCCTTCCTTAAGTGCATCTTCACCATACTGATCATATATCTCACGCTTCTCAGGATCACTCAAAACCTCATACGCTTGTGCAAGCTCTTTGAACTACATCAAAAGCAAACACAGACAGATCAACCTCTCGTTCCGTAATTAACTAATCAAAACATAACACAAAATCAACAAATATCATTCTACCATTTCCCTCAACCCTAAATCAATCACACTATCCTAAAATTAACTAATCACATTCAACCCAAGACAATTATCAAATCCAATCATCAATATCAACACAACTATAATAATAATCAAAATGAGATGCAATATTTAGTAATCATATAATATATATAATGGAATCTAATCATCAATATCGATAAAAGTTAGAACAATCATCAGTTATCAAAATTCGATGCAAAATAGATAAAGAAAAACTACCTTCTCAGGATCACCACCCTTGTCAGGATGGTTCTTAATAGCTGCTTTTTTGTAAGCTTTCTTCAAATCATCCTGAGAAGCGCTTTTTGAAACGCCGAGAATTTCATAATACTTAGTATTATCACTTTTCGCCGGTGCTCTTCCAAACATATTTAATCTTCAACAAATTTGACAAACGAATCTGATTGAAAAACCTAACCCTATTTCTGAAGCTTTCGTGATGAGTTCTTATATTCTTTGGTTCAGAGATAGATCTCAACGGAAATGTGAATGTGAAGTTGAAGTAGCGCGATGTCTGGGTGACTACTTTGTCTCTTGTATTTATACGGCTGCTTGATTTAATCGACGGCCACGATTTAAGCTTTGGTTTTCTTTTTAGGTCTTGTAGAAGGGTCTAGAATTGATTTTTACGCCAAGTATTTGTGAGAAATTGTTGGCCGTTGGATTTGCACTACAACTCTACAAGTGGTTCTAGAATTTTCTTCTAGATCCTTCTTTCCTTGCACGTTTTTCTATTTTTTTATGTTTTTGAATTAAATTAATTTAAATTTCTTTACGTTATTTACAAATAATAGTTTATTCCTTAATTTTTATTTTTTATTTTTCTATTCCTTAATAATAGTTTATTCCTTCTTTCCTTAATTAGTTTAAATTCTTTATCTTTTGAAAACTGTACCGAGTTAATTTTTTTATTCTAAAATTCAAAAATATTTCGGTTAATTTATTATTTTAATATTTATTCATTTTTCAAGTAATTGTTTTAAAATAAAATAAAAAATTAGATTTCTTCATCTTATTCTATTGATAATGTTTAATGTTTCATCATCTCCTTTTTATATTTTTTCGCCTTCAATCTAAAAATTGAAAAAATAAAACTCAAAACTCAAACAAATTTATGTTATAAATTTGAAATAAAATAAATAAATAGTAGAATCATTATTTTGTATTTTTTATAAATAAAGATCCAATCACAAAAATATGAATGATTAAGCTATTATTTATAAATAATAATTTTATTTAAAAAAATAATATTTATTCATTTAAATTAGGAGAATATGTCGATCGATAACAATAAAAATTCAAAGTCGTTAAAATCAAGAAGAAGACAAAAATTAATTTGTAAACAAACTCTTAAAATCCAAGTTAATAGTATAAAATAACAAATCTTTAGTGTATTGGATATAAGACATGGAACAAATATTTGGTGTAATTCCTTGCATCCAACAACATGAGGTTCAATAGACTACCTTTATGCTTAAAGAGGAAACACCAAATTGGTGTACATGAGCTAAAAGTCAAATGATAGCTGCTAAAATAAACTTAGGATAACAAAACTTATAAAATGTCTATTTTGTTATAGTAATTTCCTTATAATGTGCAAAGACAAAAGAAAACTAAATTCCTACAGCTTAAGTAAAGAGATTTGACTATTGATCAATATGTAGCCAAGTTTGAAGAGTTGATCAAGTTCTACTTGTAGTTACCACACATGATAACATGGCAAATCAACAATTGAAATCAATAGGTCATCAAGTTATGAGCATCTCCTCGTACCATTAATACTTGCCTTAATTGTGGAAGATCTCATAGAAGGTTTTGTCTTCAAGGCCAATAGGTGTGCTATCGTTGTAGGGAATTGGGTCACATTGTGATAGGTTGTCCAACTTTGAAGAATGGATCATCATCTAACTCAAGCATGTTGCTAAATGAATAATCTTCACCTCGAATGGAGAAAAAACTAAAGGTGGTTAAGGAGTCAATAAGGAGAAACTCTAGATTTTATTTTGGGTGTCTTTTCTTGCATGTTTATGTGAAGTGAATTAAATTTGTGAGGTGTTATTGTTGTGCTTCTTGATGATGTCGGGTGTGAATATGGGTTGTGCCTCACACATGTTTGATTAAGATCATGAATCACTAGAGTAACTGAAATTAATTGAAGCACGTGGATTGTAAAATGTTTTAGTTGTTGTCTCAATTTCGTATGGACAACAATTTGCTTATAACATTTTACATATACTTATTTTTAAATGGTTCTTGTTTATTTAGAAACTATACACATTTCTCTTCAATTCGATCATTGATTTTGTTATATTTAAATGATATTTTATCATGTAAAATACTTTACAAGTTGGAGAAAAAATAGTTGTCTTGTTTTTGTACCTCTATGAAATAGTTTGATAAATTATACTATTTGATTGCTTACCTTGAAAAAATAAATTTATTAACAAACTATACATTTTAAGATTTCCAAAAAGTGGTTGTTTACTCAAATCCGACGTCATTTAAGATTTTAATAAAATTGTCAAAGTTGAGGTGTAACAGTTGAAAAATTATGTATCAAGAATTTTGATTACAATGGTTGAAATTGACTTAAATAACATGTTGAGTGATGTTAAAAATTCTATTATGAAACAAATTCATTCATGTTATGACCAAGGAATAATGTAATAGTTTAATTTATGAGAGAGCTCTAATGAAAAGCGTCTTGTTATAGACACTTAAGTAATGACACATTATTTACTTATGATTAAGGTGAATATCTCTAATGTAAATGTTGTCGTAATGTACTAAATTTACAAAACATAGATTATCATATAGCTAAGTGCCAACAAAGGGACCTACGTGTCAACGTTAGTCACTATTTGAACTCTATGAAATGTTCAATATGAGGTATGTGTTGTGCTTCAAGTTGGAGTTATACAGCTCTAATCCTAATCATACCAAAGATGGATAATGTCACGATCCGAAAGTTAAGTGTCGTGACCGGCACACAATCTATACTCCTAGCTAGACAGGCCTAATAACTAATTTAACAATTAAACAACTAAATCAATCTCTATATAAATTCAAATATATATACATATATAATCATTAAACTTATAATTTAACCGTTCGTCAGAATTATTAAAAATCCAGTTAACAACGAAGCGAAATTAAAATGAATAACCTTAAAATCATCATAAAAATCAAACAAGTAACAATACAAATTTTTTTTGAACCAAGAGACGACTTTATCTCACTGATAACACTTTCCTCCTAAAGGTGGTCTTTCCCTTAGAAGTGACTTCATCTAATGGATAACCCTTTTCTCTCAATTCCGCAACGCATCATCACGTATTAATTAGGGAGCTTACATCTTGTTGATAACTCTCTCCTCCTATAAATGACATTTCTCATAGGGGAGGCTCCATCTAACGGGTAACTTTCCCTAATCGAAACGAGGTAACTAGGTGCACCTAACGCAATTAACGATTTAATAATTATAACAACAATTTCTCAAAATACGTATTTAAATTTATTTCATCGTAATTCATGGAAAATATATTCAATCCCATAATAATTCAATATTTAAATACTTTGACTCATACGTCAATCAAACTAATAACATATTACATAACAATGACCATTAAATTAATTAATTGATGAAATCGAGACAAATTTTAAAGGTTGTGTTTCCTAAATTTTTCAATAAATACTTTAATATAGAAAACAAGTAAAATAATAATAATAATAGTATTATAAAAATATATGATGATGCTCGTCGTCAACTCACAACTATAGAGAATCGTTTAAGTTTATTTTGCACCAACTCTCAAAGTAGCAGACAGAACCTCAACTGACAAATTTGAGTAAAAAGAAATATTCTCAATACTTTAGAAAAATTAATTTAAAGTTTAGACAACTCTAGGAAACCGTATAAATCATTTAAATCTACTCTAAGCACAAAATAAGATTTTTATTCAAAACTACATGTTTCTAGCTATTCATACTAGGATTAGAGTTGTGCATTTACCTCAATAAGTCTCAATAAACAACTTTCAAGAGATGGGTATCCTTTTTATTCCTTAGAACACAAACTCTAACCCAAAAATCCCAACCAAAAGAATTTGTAGGAGTCTGAGAAATTATGCTTGTGGAGATGTTAAACCACTTTTAAGGGGTTAAGGGTTTGAGTAATAGAGTGAGAAGAAGCAAAGTGAAGGAGAGGAAAAAAAACCAACAAAAATGGGGGTGGAGTGTTCGACCGAGAGGGAGAGAGAAGAAAGGGAAAAATGAATTAGAGAAAAATGATGTGAGGTGAAAAAGAAAATGTAATGGAGTTGATTTTAATTAATTATTATTATAATATTATTTTTTTCTTTAAAAAAAAATGACATTGGCGTGTCATATAAGGCTTGATCACCTATATTATTAACATTATAGTATTTAAAAATCAAAATGTTATATTGTGAATATTCTATTCTTTATTTTATGTGTCTGATTTTCTTATGGAAATTAAGTCTCATTGAGATTTTTATCTCAATTGTTTGTTATATTTTTAATTAAACAGGTTTGTCGTCTCGAGGATCATTGTTAAAGTAAAAATCTTTTTTATATGTATATTAATGACAACAAACCTTATGAAATAAATGTTAAATTTTCTAAATAGAGATCTACTAATGTTTGCATTTGAAATTTTGTTAAAAGAACATAAGGGGTAAACCTTAAAGCTGCTCGCATAAACAAGTGCATTGTATCAAGTCAACAATGAAAGAATTGAGGAGGTTAATTCATAAATATCAATATGATGATCCTCAAGTCGACAATGATTATTGCAATATGTTGTATCTCAATCACACCTAAAATCTCTTGGAAGAAGTCAAGAAAAACTATGGGTCAAGATATGTCTATATGAAAATTAGGAGATGAAGAATTCATATTAGAGGGTGAAGAATCCAGATATGAGGATGAAAAATCCATGAATCCTTAAGAAGATGAACCTTCAAAGATACAAAATATTCATTCTCACTAAAACAATGTTTTTTATTCACAAAGATAAGATAAATTGGTATCAAAGAATGAATAAATAAAGCAATTTAAACAAAGAGGTAGGAGGGTAGATTTTACAAGTACGAGGATATACTGCAAGAGGATTGATTTATAGTCCACATCATCCTCAGATGATAAAAATGACTCAACATCAACATACAAAAAGGCAGTAGCTAACAAAAAAAAAATTGTCTTACATGTCTTAATTAATGAAAAAGGAAAAGGACAACTTATGTCCATGTTCTTAGGAGGATTGAACCTTTTGTACGAGGATGGACTGAATCATTCCAAAGGACAGTTGGATGACATTTATATAATTAAGATTAATGACCTTGGACTTTTGATAAAGTCTACAACGGTCACTTAATAATTTTTCTCATGAATAAAATTATAGCCTCTACCATTTTAGAATACACAATGCAGAAGAGATGATGAACTTCTGTTTTCTATTCATCCTCACACGTGGAAAAAAGAGTAAAAGTACCAAAATACAAAATATGTTGTCTTTGACTTATGAGGAACAACATTATAGGTGTTGGGAAAAGAAAAATCCAAAAAGGACAGGTCACATCAACATTAATGAAAGCCTCATCCTCATATAAACCAGATATGAGGATGGACCACCACAATCATCCTCTGAGCATATTTAACAAGAGGATAAATGTTAAATGGTAGTTTTGCAAATAAAGACAAGTCCAAGGAAACTTAACAAAGTCTCCAACAACTATATTTTGCTAACCCACATGTTTGAAGCTCCAAAGATAATTATAAATAAAGGAGTATTAATCTTCAAACATGAAGAGAATTATCTACATGAAAACATCTAAGTTATTCAAGCTTATCATCATTCTCTTCATTCTACACACTCTTCCAAACTTCAACAAATTTGAGGATCATTTTTATTGAGTGTGTTATATACAACTACACATCACTATCTTATCTTAGAAAGTTGTAATTTGTTCTTCAAAACAAATCAAACACATTGCTACTTGTATATCCTCAAGTTAATATATACTTGAGTTATTTTGTAAGTTTGTTGCGGATAGTAAGAACACAGTGTTGTAAGTCTAGTGAGCCTAAAAAAATACATAGTTGAAAAAGAATTCCGTAAGAGGACAAGTCATTTTGAGCTATAGTGAAAAATTACAAGTTTGTGAGAACTAGACGTAGCCTATATTGGGCGAACCATTACAAATTTGAGTGTGTCATTTTATGTACTCTCTCCTATTTATTTATTTAACCATCACTTAAAGTTTCAAATTTCTATCCTCTAACTTCCATCCTCTCGTAGAGGATAGAGAGTTAAAAGAAAATTTTAAAAGCTAAAATATCTCTTTTCAATCCTCCATTTTAGTGATATTTTAGCTACTTTAGTCATTAAAAAAACGATAGTAAGTATATTGATTATCTATTCCTTTTGACATTTTTTGTGTGATAATATATATATTTTTACATCAAAAGTGGAAGAGAAATATGCATATCTTGTAATTTATACCTCAATCTTGAATCATGTGTTTAATACTATGTATATAGTGTTAAACATTGTCGTTACTTTTAGTCAATGTTAATGAAATGCTAGTATCATAAAATGTAACATGTTACATATGTCTCTGAATTTGTAGTTTTAATGATGTCAAATTCAATAATTAAATTTGTAATGAATTAAATTTAATAGGTCAGTTTAAATCGAAAAACGCCGCAACAATTCAGAAAACTAAATAATTGTGAATAGAAACAACACCCTAAACCCTAAAGAATGTTATGATCAGACGATGAAATCACAAACAAAATACAAAAGAAAAAGTAAATTTATATGAAAACCACTTGTTTAAATAAATAAATAAAAGGAAAAAAAATGATTTTGTCATATGAAAAAAAAGGAAAAAGTAAATTTATATGAAAACTACTTGTTTAAAAAATAAAATTCAATCAATATATGTTATAACTAATTCTTAGGCTTAATTGCAGTTTTAGTCCCCCTATTTTACCTGAATCGCGAAAGTAGTCCTCCCATTTTGTTTCTCCCCAATTTTGATCTCCCAAGCAGAATTTTGGTCCAAAGCTTCATGAAACTGGGGAGAAACAAAATGGAGGGACTACTTCCGCGATCACTACGCCAAAAATTGCCTTTTACAGCGCTTGCTAAACACAAGCGCTGTTGAACATATATTTTAAAAATAACGGAGCCTTTTACAGCGCTTTTTATGGCAAGCGCTGTAAAAGCAGCGCTGTGGTATGTCTTATAACGTTTGCGCATAACGTTATAAGGCTTTTACAGCGCTTTCAATTTTTTGAACTACCTATTACAGCGCTTTTATCACAAGCGCTGTAAAATACATGCGCTTTCATTGAATTTAACTACATATTACAGCGTTTTTTTCACAAGCGCTGTAAAATGCATTTTTCAAATAATTATATACGTTGGAAACCCTCATATCATATCCTCTAGATCTTTCAAAACCCTAATATCCTCTACGTACTGTGCAGCCATCTACGTTGTCTCAGGTATTTTTTCATTTGTTTTTGTCAAAAAATCTTTATGATCTCTTATACACATGATATGTTATGTTTTAAATCTCTTTCAAAATATTATTATTTCTCATGAACAATTGAATAATTCATATTATATATACCACATGATCTGTTATGTTTTGAAATTGTCAAAAATTGTCAAAAACTCATATCACATGATCTGTTCTGTTTTGAAACGTGTTGATATGTTTTGTATTGAAAGCTTATTAGTTTATTAGTTTATTAGTTTTGTAAGCTTATTAACTTATTAGTTTTGTATTGAAAGCTATTTAGTTTTGTAACTGCATTTATATAGGTGGTATAATATGGATAGGAAATGGATGTCAGCCAATCGATTGTCAAAAGAGTATGAAATTGGAGTGAAGGAGTTTGTTGAGTTTGCAGTGAAGAATGCAAAAGATCCAAATAGAGTAGTTTGTCCTTGTTTAAAATGTTGTTTTGGAAAACGTGTTAGAGAAGATGAATTAGAAGTACATCTAATATGTAATGGAATTGATCAAAGCTACACATGTTGGATAAGACATGGTGAGAAAAAAAAAAGGAAACATTAATTTTGAGAATAGTTTGACATATGCTTCAACTGTCTTCGATACAGATACATGAGTCGAACCGAGTTGATGAGATCGCAAAAGCAGTTGAAGAAGATATTCGAGATTGTCCTAAAATGTTTGAAAGTTTGTTGAGTGATGCAGAGAAAGAATTATATAATGGTTGTACTAAATTCACAAGACTGTCGGCGATATTAAAGTTGTACAACTTAAAAGCGAGTAATGGATGGTCTGATAAAAGCTTTACAGAATTATTAACACTCATAAAAGATATGTTGCCAGATGATAATGAACTTCCCAGTCGAACCTACGAGGCTAAACGGATTTTGTGTTCTATTGGCATGAGTTACGAAAGGATTCATGCGTGTCCTAATGATTGCATTTTATTTCAAAATGAATATGAACTACTTAAGGCGTGTCCGAAATGCAATGTCTCTCGATATAAGAAGAAAGAAAGAAAGAATCTACTCCAGCAAAAGTCGTGTGGTATTTTCCTATAATTCGAAGATTTAGGCGCATGTATCGCAGTGAAGAAGATTCAAAACACTTGACATGGCATGCAGATGAAAGAATTAGAGATGGAATGTTTCGACACCCTGCAGATTCCCCACAATGGGCAAAAATTGATCACGACTATCTTGAATTCGGGATGGAGTCAAGAAATCTAAGACTTGCACTTTCTACTGATGAAATGAATCCACATGGTCTTCAAAGCATCTCACACAGCACGTGGCCTGTGATTTTGGTAATATATAACCTACCTCCATGGTTATGTATGAAGCGTAAGTTTATGATGTTGTCTCTGTTAATTTCTGGACCCGAACAACCGGGGAATAATATCGACGTATACTTGACTCCTCTAATCGAAGATTTAAAACGTATGTGGGAGACAGGTGTGGAAGTTTATGATGGGTATAAGAAATAATGTTTCAATTTGAGGGGTATGTTGTTCGGCACAATTAATAATTTTCCAGTATATGGTAATTTATCAGGATATAGCATTAAAGGTCAGTGTGCATGTCCTATATGTGAAGAGAGTACAAATTGGATGCGGTTGAAACATTGTAAGAAGAATGTGTTTCTTGGACATCGTAGATTTTTACCTTATAGTCATCAGTATCGTTGGTGGAGAAATGCATTTAATGGAAAATCAGAGGAAGGTAAAGCTCCTTCAGCACCGACTGGATATCAAATACTTGAAAAAGTACAAGGTTTGACCAATAAATTTGGCAAACCTTTTGCGGAAGAGTTGGTCAAAACTGGGTGGAAGAAAAAGTCAATTTTCTTTGAATTACCATATTGGAAGTCATTGTATATAAGACATTTCCTCGATGTGATGCATATTGAAAAAAATGTATTTGATAGTGTTATTGGTACGTTACTCAATGTTCCAGGAAAGTCTAAAGATGACATCAACGCAAGATTGGACTTGGTCGATATGGGAATAAGAAATGAATTGGTTCCAGTAAAGAAAGGAAATCGCACATATCTACCTCCAGCCGCTCATACTCTATCTAGAAAGGAAAAAATTGTTTTATGTAAATTTCTACACGAAGTTAAAGTTCCAAAAGGACACTCTTCGAACATTAAAAGTTTGGTTTGTATGAAAGACCTCAAGTTAAAAGGTTTGAAGACCCATGATTGTCATATTCTAATGGAGCATTTGCTACCAATAGGTATACGTTCCATTTTACCTGAAAAAGTTCGACTAGCCTTGACTAGATTATGTTTCTTCTTCAGGGAAATTTGTAGTAAAGTGATCGACCCTCAGAAATTACCGACATTGCAGAGGGAAATTGTTGTTACTTTGTGTGAGCTTGAAATGTATTTCCCACCATCGTTTTTTGATATAATGGTTCACCTTACTGTTCATCTGGTTAAAGAGACACAACTTTGTGGGCCAGCTTATATGAGATGGATGTATCCGATATAACGATATATGAAAATATTAAAAGGATACGTAAAAAATAGAAGTCGACCAGAAGGTTGTATTGCTGAACGATACATTGTGGAAGAGGCTGTTGAATTTTGTACTGAATATCTGTCCAATGTTGAATCCATAGGGCTTCCCATGTCTCGTCATTCGGGAAGAATATCAGGAGAAGGGATAATTGGAAGGAGACTGCTGACTATATCAAGGACAGAATGGGAGCAGACACAATTGTATGTTCTGCACAATGATGATGAGGTTCAACCGTATGTTACAATACACATGGATCAGTTAGCTCGTTTGAACATGAATAGGAATCAAAATTGGATAACTCGAGAGCACAATCGAAGTTTTATAACATGGTTAAAAAATCACATAAAGTCAAAATTTGATATAGACCCCTGATCAATTTCACAGAGATTGATGTGGCTAGCAAATGGTCCGAGCTTACATGTATTTTCTTACACTGGTTATGTTATTAACGGCTACACATTTTATACCAAAGAACAAGATGATCAGACCACTATGCAAAACAGTGGAGTCACTCTCGTAGCTGAAGCGATGCATGTCTCCAGTGCAAAAGACAAAAACCCAATATATGCAAATCTATCATATTTTGGGGTTATCGAGCGCATATGGGAGTTATACTACACAATGTTTCGTGTTCCCATATTTGGTTGCAAGTGGGTCGATAATAATAATAATCGCGTTCGGATTGATGAGTCAGGATTCTTGCTTGTGGATTTTAATAGGGTGGGATACAAAGACGAGCCTTTTATTTTAGCGTTGCAAGCTCAACAAGTGTTTTATGTCACCGATCCTTCTGATGATAAATGGTCTGTTGTCCTATCGACCAATAAAATAAGTGATGATAACAACAATGATGAAGATGTTGGTAATGATCTTTTATTTGCAACATCACAACAACCACATGAAATTGATTCAATTGATGATGGTTTATATCTTAGAGATGATCATGATGAGGGAATTTGGATTAATCCATCGTTTCGTATTGTAAATGGACAAACAGATTTGAATCCCACCAGGAAAAGAAGAAGGGCATCTTAATGTACATGTTTAATTGTTTTATATAAGCCATGCATGTAATCTGAATTATTGTTGTAATCTGAATTATTGGTCTATTCTGGTTTTATTGTTGTAATCTGAATTATTGTTCTATTCTGCAGCAGCGACGATTCGCGCATGATACACATGAATAAAGATATATTCGGAGATGAGTATGAGGAATTGTTCAACAAGGAGCACGTATACGAACTTCTCGAACATAAGGAGCTCAGTGCTACTGTGATGTACTTGTACATAAGGTAAAAAATACTTTTAATTGCATTTATTGGTAATTAATTAAATGTATTGGTAATTAATCTTCTTTAAAATTTTAATTGAAGGTTTTTGCATGAGAAGTTCGTGTGCATGCGGAAATTGTCAAATAAATACTCATTCTTGTCTCTGCATAAGATGTCGATGTGGAAACTCGATATAGAAAATGTAAAGCAATACATTGTAGATATGTTTTTAGGAAATATAGAAAAGGATAAATTGTTATTCGCACCATATAATTCAGGATACATAATTTTATCTTTTTTAATTGATGAGAATTTAATTTATTAGTTGTGTACAAACAAAATTGTTTAACCAATTTTTTGTTGTTGTAGGGCACATTGGGTGCTATTTGCAATCAATGCGGTCTCTGAAGTTGTATACTATTTGGATCCCGTGCATGGCAATTACAACAATCATTCTGAAATAAAGACTATGTTCGACACGTAAGTAATCTACATTTATTTCTTACACATATATATAAAGAATGTGTTTATTGATACTATAACAATCACATTTATTCATTTATATAGTGCCTTAAAAGTTTATCGATCTCAAATAGGTGCGACAGTGTCGAAGAAAAAGTCTAATAATATTACATGGATCCCAATAAAGTGCCCTCGTCAAACAAACAACATCGACTGTGGGTACTACGTATTGAGATTCATGAAGGAGATTGTTGACAAGAATAAAACTATTATCCCAGAAACGGTACGGTATTTTGATTATATGATTTTCATATATAAATTATCTATATATTTGACACTAACTTAATATAATATGTTCAATTTTTATATTGCAGTACTTTGAAAATTCTAGTCCATCATATTCTGAGCAAGATCTGATGGAATTAAAGGAGGAATGGTGTGAGTATGTGCTTGAAATGAAAATTATTTGATTTTCTGGGAAATAGCATGCTGCTGTGCAAGGGATCTGAATATTATATGGTGCATAGTTATTATATATGATCATAGGACAGTATATAAACATGCATATGAATATGTTGTAAATTAGGTTCAATGTAAATTTAGTTACTTATGTTGTAAATTACTTTGTATATATATGTATCATATTGTGTGAACTGATTATGTTTTAACTGATTCTGGCACTGGTTCTGGTTCTGGTTGTGTTACAGGGTAATATACATGCATATGAATATGTTATAAATTACTGATTCTGGTTGTGTTGTGTTGTGTGAACTGGTTCTAACTAATTTTCGATAAAAAGATAAAAGACAACGCTTTATAAAAAAAATGCCATAAAAAGCTAAAAGGCGCTTTTAAAATATATATAAAAAAAAAAAAAAAACAACACCTATTACGGCGCTTATTATAAAAAATGCTGTAAAAGGCATACCAAATATGAATTATGGGTATACCTATTACAGCGCTTGTTATAAAAAGCGCTGTAAAAGGCATACCAAATATGAATTATGGGTATACCTTTTACAGCGCTTGTTATATAAAGCGCTGTAAAAGGTACCCCAAATATATGAATTATGGGTATACCTTTTACAGCGCTTGTTATAAAAAGCGCTGTCAAAGGTACCCCAAATATATGAATTATGGGTATGCCTTTTACAGCGCTTGTTAAAAAAAGCGCTGTCAAAAGGTACCCCATATTATGAAATATGGGTTGCCTGTTACAGCGCTTATGTGTAAGAAGCGCTATAAAAGGTGCATAATAAGCGCGCGTTATAAAAGTAGCCTTTTAGAGCGCTTTTTTAGAAGCGCTGTTGTATCTTTTACAGCGCTCGGATCCACAACGCTTTTTTTTGTTGAAAAAGCGCTGTAGAAGGCTTAAAAAAGCGTTGTAAAAGACTATTTTTGGCGTAGTGGATTCAGCTAAAATAGGGAGACCAAAATTGCAATTAAGCCTAATTCTTATATATGGATGGTTTTGTTAGTTAACAAGTTATTGAGTCATTTCTTACAAAGTTCAAGTGTCAAGTCATCGCTATAAATACCAATGCTAAATGTAACCATTCAAGTGTGACATTTTTTTTATAATATTTCTTTCCATTTTTTATCTTAGAAAACCAATTATATATTTTAATAATTTTGATGATAAGTTATTCCAACAAAAGGTGTCAATGAGTGAGGTTCGATTTATGAACACATAAAGATTCAATGATACTGATAGTGAGTAATATGAGTGATTAGAGCTATGGTTAGAAATGGATATTTACAAGCAAATACAATCATTCTTGATGGAAAGAACTATATGGACTGTGTACTCAAATGTGTGTCATTTTCAATTATCAAGATACGCGTGAATTTGTCGACGGTGACTCTGATCTACAGTGAGAGAATCCTACAGGGGATCAAATAACTTCTCATAAGGAATCAAATAAAAATGAATGATGCAAAGGTGTTTGAGAAAATTGTAAAGGCAACCACATCTAAAGTTCGTCTCGAATCTATAGGAATGTCGTATGAAATGTTGCAACTGAAGAATGATGAATTGGTGGTAGATTATTTTCCAATATTGTTGACTCTAACCAAAATGAAGAATTATGGTGAGATATTGATTGAGAATGTGGTGCAAACTCTATCTCATCATTATGACATGATTATAGTGACAATTGAGGAAACCAATCGCTTTAGTAAATTAAAAATTGAGGAACTTCTTGAACTCGTGTAATGAGGGTAAGTCAAAACAAACTAAGTAGAACATATAAGCTCATGCCGAGGAAGAGGATTTAGAATAAAATAAGAAGGGGAAAATAAATTTCATAAAGATATTTTTCCAAGTAACAAAGAAAAGCCCGAGAATGATTACAATACTTAATCTTCTAATAAAAAGGGAGGATATTCTACAAGAATCATGAAAGAAAACAATTTATGATAAGAAAGAAGTGCAATGTTTCATTTGTAAAAAAATAAGGAATTATGTTGATGATTATTGGCACAGTAAAAGCAACCAAAGATTGAACAAGAAGAGGCAAATATGATTCAAGATGATTCAGATTTATACCTTGTAATGTTGATGATAACAACATGTGAAAGAACTCAATTTTCTATTTTTTTATACTTGGATTTTGGTTTCTCAAATCACATGATAGGGCATAAAGAGTAGCTCGTGGAATTTGATGCAGACAAAAATACTAAAGTGATATTGGCAGAGATAGTACAAATGTGATACATGAAGGCAGAAGAATTAAAGATAATAGTGCAAAGAAAGAAAGACATGACAACATTAATTGAAGATGTGTATTATTTATGTCTGATATGAATTTTAACATAATGAGTATTGGACTACTATTGGAGAAGGGCTTTTCTTTGGCTATAGAGAAATTATCATTAAAACTATATGATCAAAGGAAAAAAAATATTTTGGTTGAAGTCTCCTTTGGCAAAGAATACAACCTTAAAAGCTTGCATCAAGAATATTGAACTATAATGTCTCACGGCAATTGTATTTGACCTATTAAGTTGACTTTGACATTAAAGGTATGGACACTTAAATTTTAGAAATTTACGTCAATTTTAATATAAAGATTTAGTGTTAGAAATGTTGATGTAAAATCTTTAATTTGATGTTTTAGTGATAACAAACATCTTAATTATATTTGTTGATCGTGATTATGATCTTAAGATCTATTAAGTTGAATTTTTTAACATATTATTATTGATTACATATAGAGATCAAACCAAACCAATTTCATTGTTTGTCAAAACAAAATAGACAAACAATTTCACATGTTTAAAGATACTTCAATAATCAAAGTTTTATTTTTAACAAACTAAATGACAAATATCAACTTTATGAAGCTTTAATATCAAGCAAGAAATCTTTTAAAAATTCATTTTTTAAAAAATGTTTGAAAAATAAACCAAACGAGTGAATATATATATATATATATATATATATTGTATTTTATATTAATAGACAATGTAAAAAGCAGTCAATTAACATTTATTTTATATTTAAAAAAATACAAAATCAAAATAAACCTTTAAAAAAGTTAAATAACCAAAATGTATATTTATTTCCTACAAATCAAAATGAATATTGAGTAAAAGTTATAGAAAATATATTTTATCCTATCAATTTAATTGATATATACATTTTAACAAAAAAGCATATTTTAGAAAGTATTTTTAAAAAGGATGTTAGATTTAAAAAAAGAAAAAAAGAAATATTTTATGCCATCAATTTATTGATCTACAAATTGTAACAAAACATATACTAGAAAGTATTTTTTTCGAGGATATTAGAAAGTATGTTTTTAAAAATAAAAAGAAATAATGTATGAACTCACACAAGAGTGGGCCAAAGGCCCAAATCCAACCAAACTTGAAGGACAAAAATTAACATCAACCCAATTATGGTTGTAACATAGTAATTAGTAGTATTTTGTAAGAAGCAAATACCAGATCGATATTTAAAATAACATTAATTATAACATGAATGAAACACGGCTACATAATTACTCCACAGCAAGCGTTAATCTTTGAATTTAATCCAGTTTGTCGTTTATTTTGAGCATGCAGTTACACCTGATTCAAACTAATTCAGTTTTTTTTCCACTTTCCTTTTTTAAGCACCCAATTAGTTTCAAAGAAACAGAAAAATCTCTCATATTTCGTGGCGGTGCTCTGTAACAACCAAAGTTACCGACCGCCGTCGACATCATTAAACCTAACAAATAATTTTAAAAAAAAGCCCACTACCTACCCACCCAATCATTCAATTCAATCAATAACAATAACCCGCTTATTTTCTCCTCCTATTTCTCAATTCTTAATTCTCATCTCACTACAACAGAAACACCATTCTCTCTCTCAATTCAATTTCTCACTCTCCAAAACACAAACACTAGCTATATATCTATCTATTTTTTTTTTTTTTAATCAAATCAACAATAGAAACAAGAATCAAAATTCCAGAACCTAACAATTCTCATTCCCATTCCCATTCCCCACAACACAATCCTCAAAATCTGAGGATACCCTTCCGAAACTCAATGTTCTCAACCCCATTTGTCCTCACTTTCTCTCTCCTCCTCTCTCTCCCAATCCTGTTCTTTCTCGCACCTCGTATCCTCCCACCTCACCCTAACCCCATCCCAATTTCCCCCACCGACGAACTGGATGACATCAACCTCTTCAACAAAGCAATTTCCCGTTCATCCACCCCCCCTTCTTCCTCTTCCCACCCCTCCAAATTCTTCCACCTCTCTTCCCAAAACCCTAACCTCAAAATCGCTTTCCTTTTCCTTACAAACACAAATCTCCATTTTGCCCCTCTCTGGAACCTCTTCTTCCACAATACACCAGCAAAACTCTTCAACATTTACGTCCATTCCGATCCTTCAACCAACATCACGCGCCCTAATAACCCTAATTTCAAATTCATATCTTCTAAAAAAACATACCGCGCGTCACCGACGTTAATCTCCGCCACGCGCCGGTTACTCGCTACCGCACTCCTCGACGATCCTTCAAATGCGTATTTCATTGTTCTCTCGCAATACTGTATTCCTCTCCACTCTTTTTCCTACACCTACCGTTCGCTTTTTCTCTCACCAACCTTCGATTTAACCGATTCTGAATCAACGCAATTCGGTGTTCGTCTCAAATACAAAAGCTTCGTTGAAATCATCTCCAATGCACCGAAATTATGGAAACGATACATCGCTAGGGGTCGCTATGCGATGATGCCGGAAATTCCGTTTGACAAATTTCGCGTTGGATCTCAGTTTTTTACCCTAACGCGAAAACACGCTTTGGTTGTTGTTAAAGATAGAATGTTGTGGAGGAAATTTAAAGTTCCTTGTTATCGTGATGATGAATGTTACCCTGAGGAACATTATTTTCCGACTTTGTTGTCAATGACGGATCCTGATGGTGTTACTAGTTATACGTTAACGAGGGTTAATTGGACTGGAACTGTTAATGGTCATCCTTATACGTATCGACCGGACGAGGTTTCGCCGGAGCTTATTCTCCGGCTGCGTGAATCGAATCACTCTGAGTCTTATTTGTTTGCGAGGAAATTTGTTCCTGATTGCTTGGAACCCTTGATGCACATTGCCAAATCTGTTATTTTCAAGGACTGAAATTTTTTGGGGGAAATTTGAAGATCTTGACTTGGTATGTTGTTGTTATGATATGATTATTATGATGTTATTTTGATTTTTTTTTCTGTGATGGATACAATTATATATGGGAAAATTTTGGAACTTTATTTGGTATTTTTTATGTTGGAATCTGGGCTCGATGCTCTTGTTGCATCCTATGAAGCACGTCTCGGACACGATATTAACTATCTCGCTGATATTGGTAATATTTTGAGAAAATAAATTATTTGAATGTAATCAATGGATCAAAAGTTTTTGAGGTTATATCTATGTTGGAAATATTACTTGATATTTTTTAGGTGTTTGTTTGTTTACTTGCTTTTTGCTAGTTGGAATTAAATGCAATTTGAGATTTTGACATTTGAGGGTAGATAATTTTGGAGGGATTTGGAGCTGTTGCTTAATGTGTGGTTTGGGTGTGTATAAAGTGCATTTGTGATTACTTGGAATAAAGTTCTTTTGCTGATTATGGAGCGTATAATTGCTGTTTGTGTTTGTCTTCTTTTTGTGGTGAATGAAAACTAGAGTAAATGCTAACTGAGGTTGATTTGTTTGATGGTTAAGGACTCATATTCGAAGAGGATGTGAGTTCAAATCCTATTGTCGATGTCAAGAATTCGATGATGGATAATCTGTAACTACCTCCTGTAGTGCAGTTTGAGGTGTGGCATGTCCCAATCTTGGTGAGTTTTTTGGGACCAATTCACCTGCATCTCTTAATACCAAAAGAAAAAACTAGAGTGGATGGTGGATATTTGGGGAGCCTAAAGGCCTAAGCTTAAGTATATTATGCTTGTTGGATAATGGAATTTCCTATCTGCCTATTGGAATATTTTTATACATTTGCCCTATTAGTGTTTGCTAATTTGTGCAAAGTACAAACTGATTACAAAACTTGCCAGTCCTGGTGTGGTTAATTTATTTTATTTTTATTCGTTAGTTTCTTTAATCAGATTCTGATGTTGAGCTAACATTTTGTCAATTGAATTTGAGCAGATGCAAAAGGTCATTGAAGATATTTATGGCGAGATGATATTGCTTGATGTTGCTGTGGCTATAGCTTGATGGGGTGTACAGTTTGAAGAGGCAATGTTCGACTCACAACCTGTGTACCTGAAACTCTGATGGAGAGACTCAACTATCATTAATGATGAATCAAATCAAAGTCAAAAGAGAAAACAAAGAGAGATAAGTATATATACCTGCATGAGTTAAAAAAGTGAGGCAGGTACTTTTCTAATCAAGTGTATTTAGTTGGTGCAAGTGCTTTTAAGTAATTGCCATAGAAGATTGTTTAGGTAGCTTTTGTCTTCTGTTGGTTTTTTGTACATATGAAGCGTGTAAACATATTGGTAAGTAAGAAGCTCCAAAGGTGTACTTCTTTTGGAACAAACATGAGCTGTTGCCTAAACATGAGGCAACAGTGACTGCAGTGATATATATAAAAAAAAAATGTCCAAATGTGGGCAATTGCTTGTGCATTCTGCAATTTATCCTTTATGCATCTTTGCTATTTTCCTTTTCTGGTTCTTAATTCTATTGGTCCCCCTTCTCCTTCTCCTTTTGCTTTTGTTCTTTTTGGGTCTTTCTGTTTACACATGCTATTCCTTTTCTTTTGTGGAAACTGGAAAGTATCTGGTAGTGGCATTAATTTTATTGTATTGGACAATATGAAAGAAAATTGTAAATCATATTGCATAATGTGTGTGCAGTAGTATCAGATTCCTTTCCTTGAGGTAGCAATATATTATTATTTATTCGAGCGTACTGATTTTGACTATATATTAATTTTATTATCATGGTGATATGTACTAAGCTGTAGCCATCGAACTATGTTCATTGTAGAGGATATTTCTGGACGAGATTGAATATACATGAGTGTGGGATTAGATTACTCTAAATTGAATTATTTTATCTCTTTAGAGTATAAAGTTAATAATATTAATTATTCATAACAATAAATAATTGATATTATATATAACATGTATTTATCAACATAATGATTGAAATTATAAGTCAATTATCGGTAGTGGTTATAATCTTAAATTTTGATTTGCTTATTTTATTATATTTATTTTAAAGGAGTCAATCAATTTCGTTATTGGTACATCTTTTGATAACAGCTAATACTAATAGTATACCTAATCGATAAAATTCGTTCATGTTTATGTTTTGTTTAAAGATACGAAAAGGTGGAAAATTATAACTATTTTTAATCGACGATCGTCACGGATAAGCTTGGTTACCGTGCAAGTGGCGACAAGATTTTGAAGTTGTCGGTGATCCATGTTGTTTTTTACTCTCAACAAGAGACGGGGCCCGCAGTACGACAATGTCACTGTTGTGTGGTAAGGGCAAGGAAAGTCGCAGTCCACTTTGTTTCACTTGCCAAACAGAGGAGGGGACCACATAGGCCAACACGAACACAGTTGGTTTCCACGTTTCTTGTGTTTTTTCTTGATTATATTATCAAACACATTTTTTTCAGACTGGACTTCAGCCCAATTGGCTGAACTTGTGTTTAGCCCATGCCACATTTCATACAATCGGTGGTCAAATTCTATAGATGTTTATTTTTACTTTTATAGATTATTACATTATTATAGAAAAGCATATATAGGTTGGTGTATGGAAATGATAAGAATAGCATTAGATGGAGAGTCAATCTAGAATGGCTATGTAGCTAACATGTAAGGTAAGCAAGGGAAGGAGTAGATTGAAAGGTTTCATGGGTGTGTGAAAAATGATGGCTTCAGGTTTAAGCAATGGAACATCTAGGTGGTTTAGCATCAATCACATTGATTGATGTTTTGAAAGACACCCAATTGGGTGAATTTCTATAATAAGCAGTAAAAAATGATTTCCCTAAAAAGATGGTAAAAAAAAAATAGTCTATGGTGACCACTTTAGTCCTTCATCAACCAATATTTTGTTGAAGGTCTTTTTTTCTTTCTTTCTTTTTCTATTACAAGGTTTGATATGCTGATAAGTGATAATAATAATAATAATAATAATAATAATAATAATAATAATAATAATAATAATAATAATAGCATAAGAGTATGTTTGGTAAGTTGCTTGCTTGTCATTACTCCAAGTTGTAGTTTTAAAATGGGGCCATTAGCTCATTACTTACGATTGTTTGAGTTGTGCAGTTGCTGTGAATACTCTCTGGCTCTAGGCACGGCCGGCTGCCGCTAAAAACATAATAGTTGTTCTCTTTCACAATAATTGACTTTTGTAAAAAAAACTAATAAAATATTTGTGCGGAGGAATGTTACGATATTTTTCATTTATGCTATTTATGTTATAGATAAAAAGATTTAATTTATCATAATTAATACTGATCGACTAAAATTGAGAAAGATAATAAGTTGTAGAATTTTATTTTCGTGCAACTTTAAAGAAAATGTATTTGATCAACAGGACACTAAATATTGCAATTAATATTTTGTAATATTTTAAATATTTGTTTGTGTCAAATATGTATCTTATGTTTTTTTATGTATCAGTAAAAAAATTTGATTGTGTTATTTTTTAGTATTTATTGAATATAAATATTTGTCTGTGTTTTTTATTTGAGTTGAAAAATTTTGTCTTGTGATTTTTTTATATTTATTATTATCAAATATTTGTCTAATATTATTTTTGATGTATCAATTATAAATATTTATTCTATATTTTTTTAATATTTATCAATGATAAATATATGTCTCGAAAT
>JBBPBT010001003.1:2176140-2197087 GCA_037974875.1 Cicer bijugum | reverse complement strand
TTATTATTCTCTTTTATCTAAAAATTTAAAAAATTCATCAAATATATGATCTCAGAATCAATAAAATTTTAATTAATAACATAACAATTTAAAATTAATAATCTTTCAAACTCAAAAAAATGAAAGAAAAAAAATCCTAAACCTATTATTCTCTTTTAGAATCCCCTTGTAATTTAACGGATAAAATAAAAATGCAAATATAAACAATGATGAAGATCTATTAGATAAAATTCATCGGTAGAGTCAAAATGTGCTAAATTGTTGAATCAAGTGTGTTAAACCAGTCTTGCTTAGATTGAATATAAATTTATGTGATGATGAGAGTAATTACAAATTGAGATGAATCAAAGCAAGAAGAAACTAAATTAATTGGTACAAGTTGAAGTTAGTGTAGATTTATAATCTTGAAGGTAAAAGATTGAGGTAGTGATGTTGTGAAAATCAAAAAGTGTTTTTTTTGTTGTTGAGATTTTGTGATAGGGCTATGCCAAAGAGAAATAATATAGTTTGACAACAATGAATTTATTGTATAACTGTTTTCGATCCTAAATATTTGAAGTTGAGATAAATGGAGAAGATTATTTTTGGCAAAATTAAAAGAGACTACACATATAAAGTATATTGTTGAATTTGCATATATAACACACGATAATAAAAAAAATGAGTTTGATGATTTTTTATTTTTTAAAAATGATTATGAACTTGAATTTATAAGTTATGGATTTAAAGATCATATGTTTTATTGATTTTGTAGATTCTTATATTGAAATAGATCACAAATTTATGAGTTTGAAGTTGAGTAACATAATTTTTCTAAAAACTTTTTTCATAAAAAATTAACGAAAATAATTAATTTATTAATAAAAGTATAGTTAAAAAACTAAATTAAAACAAAAATTAATTAAGAGATTAAAGTAAAATTAAAAAAATATATTAATGGATTAAAAGAGTAACTTCATTTAAAATTCAAAATGACAAAAAAATATTTAAATCAATGTACTTAAATTTGTCTGTAAATATCGTTCGGTGTGGAAAAATAAAAAAAGCATCACTCACTAGGCTCAAGTTTTAACATAATTTATCATCTCTAGCTGCTTAAAATATGTAATAAGTATAGACAATATATACTATTTGAGAAAAAAAAAATACTTACGAGGTTTGTCCTATTTTTTTTTTATAGTTTTTGTTTTTAAATATTTTTCACTTTGGGGTTGTGAGTATATGTTTCGTTGTGGCTTTGCGATTGTCTTCTTTCCCGTTTTTTTTCCTGCGACCGCTTCTTTTTCTTTTCATCTCTTTTCTGAGTTTTAACTTTAAACATCAAAGAGAGAGAAAGAGAGAGAAACCTAATAACTATTTTCTCTTCCCTCGATACTGTGTTAAAAAATTCCCGTCTATTTCATTTTTTTGCTTCTCTTCGAATCCAAGGATCTAAGCTAAAGGTTTTTTCAATTCCGTTTCGAACATTCGTTCCACGTGTTATTGAAGAAAAGCGAGTTCGTTAAATTCGTTTAGATTCCCCAAACCGAATCAAAATGTTGATTCGTAATGCGATTAACCACGAATTCTAGCTTCGATCTTAACGAAATTGTTTCAAACTTAGGGTTGAAGAAATGGATGTCGATTCCTCGATGCTACATGAAGCCGATCACGATCCTGTCGTGCAGAATCAAACTACTGAATCTCCGGCGCCGGTTAAAGTAGAGGGAGAACATCTTACCGAACCTCCGTCATCGTCCGGAGGCGGATCTCCGGCGGAGGGGCAGCTGCAGCAAGCGGCTAGTGAGGTGCAGCAGAGTCCGGTTGTTGGACCGAGGCTGGCGCCGAATTACACTGTGGTGAATGCAATTTTAGAAAAGAAGGAGGATGGACCGGGACCGAGGTGTGGTCACACGTTGACGGCGGTGGCGGCCGTCGGAGAGGAAGGGACGCCTGGGTACATTGGTCCGAGGCTGATTTTGTTTGGTGGTGCCACTGCACTTGAAGGAAATTCCGCGGCTTCTGGAACTCCTACATCAGCTGGAAATGCTGGCATACGTATGTATTTAACCATGAAATCAACTTTTGTTGTTGTTGAGTTTTGGTAAATGTTCGTTTGATAACACTATATGCCTTGCATAATTGGTATTTTAAAGTTGAATTGAATTTTAGCTTGCTGCACATGTGGGTGGGGATTTGTTTTTTTCTGTCACTGTTTAGCTATTAGTTACTAGGGTTGTTTGAATGCAAAAAACCCTAATTACATTGTTGTTTTAGGTAATGGAAATGCATTGATGGCAATGGATTGGTGATATTTAGGGTTTGTTTTCATGGTATGTTTTAGTCTTTAGGTGCTTTTGAACTTTAATTAATTGGGATAAATTTAAATCTGGATTTGTGATAATAAAGCTCTATAATACCGTAGTTAAGTTGGATGGATGGAGAGGATTTGAACAGAAATGAATGGAAATGATATTTATGATGATTCTTTTATTGGATAGTTTAAGTTCTGAAAACAGCAACAATCAAGTCTAATTCCCTTAGCTAAATCTGCTACATGGATGGAATGACGTCATAGTACTCTATCCAAAACCAAAACTTGTAGTTCATTAAAGTAAAGCCTGTTAAATGTTTTCTTCTATAGTTTTCCTTTGTTTTCTTTACTTTTTTCAATTAAATTGTATTCTATTTAATTTACATTGTCCTGTTGTTGTTCTTTTGCTAACCTCATTGAACCAATTTAAACTAGTTTCTTTTGTATTATTCTCATTAATTGCTACTTTAATGTTCTCCTAGTTGATCCGGATTCGACATTAAAAGTATATTGGTTTTTCCCCAATAACCAAATACTTTTGTCTGTAAATACTGCATATTTTATTCCACTAAATACTTCATTCCAAATCTAATGTCAGGGAAGAGTACAAGCGTATATTGATAGTTGATCCAATTAAGTGGAAGATTTGAGTATTTATATCTTTGTTTCTCTTTTATGATTGGTGTATAATTGGAACTTCATAAAATTTCATTCAAAAAACCCTTCAATTTTCTTCACTTTTTTTGTCCTTTTGTTGGAACAATAAATTGAAGAAGTCTTCATTCAAGGGAGTACTTCATTCCATTACCTTTCTTTCCTTCTTTCAATATAATGCATCCAAAATATGCATTTTATTAGTTCCTTCTGTTACTATCTGCTCCCTTTGACTTCATTATGTTCCATTGTACTTATTCAAAGGAGCTTGTCTGGAAGTAATTCTTCTAGCAGCTTAGGCTCTTCTAGGTTAAAGGCCTTCAAACACTTTTACATCTCTAAACACCTTTTTGAGTAAGAGACCTTTAGGTTTGAAGCAGATAAGCAGAGACCAAATTTCCCTCGTGCTAAAATTTACTTTATTATGAAGAATAGGTTGGAAGGGGTGCCGACTGGCAAGGACTGAATTCTCTATCTCTTGGACATAAAGCCTTGATACCATGTCAAAAGTCAACTCTTCTTCTATAAGAAACCTTTTTTAGGTGAAGGTCCTAGAATTTATTTGAGGAAGAGAGACCTTTAGGTTCGAAGCAGATAATGGCATAATGCATAGACCACTTTTCCTTGTGCTAAAATTTGCTTTAATTATGAAGAATTGGGGGAAGCGGTGGCAGCTGACAAGGACTGAATTTTTGACATCTTGGCCAGAAAGACTTGATTTTATGTCAACAGTCAACTCTTTTTCTACCAGATAAAATTTTTAGGCGAGGGTCCTAGAATGTAACAATGAGGTCGGACCGGCATTCCTTTTCTTGTACAATTTTTCGGTCGATTATGTGTCATCTTTGGTCTTGTGGTATGGGAATTCTATGGACCCCACTTTTTACTTTATAAGTATTGGTTTTAGTTTGTGCTGTGAAGAGTACTCATTTTAAGTAATGTTGAACATAAGCAGCATTTATTGACAATAGTAACAAATTATTGTTTCCACATTGTTTCTGTACCCTCTGTAACTAAGAACATCATATTTTTGTTCATTAGGAGCCCCAAATACTTTTTGTTTTCATTCTTAAACTCAGTTATTCAATTAGAATAATACCCTTGGCTGTCTATTAATTGTGATGCACACCAATGATAGTAACTAAGGACGCATCGAGTTAATAGCATTAATTAAATGCTTATCATTTAGTTACTGTTGGGAGTTCAACGAAGAACTTATTCTAAGTTGTAATGGAGTGCTTGTTGAAGTTTGCTGAAAACAAGTTATGCATGTCATAAATTATGGGTGTAATTGTTTTCGAACACCAATTGAAGTGTTTTTATTACAAAATAAGCCCAAATAAACACTAAATAAACTTTTCCAAATGCTCTCTAAATACCGAAAGCTTGATTTGGTGCAAACATTCTTGGTTATATAAAATTGGTTTCGTCTGCATAGCTTGCTGCGAGGGTTAGTATCGGCCGAACTATTATCTAAATTTTATATGTTATATTATTTGGAAGAAGAGTCAATGTTGATTGGATAGAATGAAACTTCTCTTATAAACAAAATGACATGCATTATATAGCTTTAGTAATTGAGTGTCAAGTGTTTATGGTTGAAATTTATCATGACTGCTAATGTCCCGTTTGCAATGCAGGTTTAGCTGGTGCCACGGCTGATGTCCACTGTTATGATGTCTTGACTAATAAATGGTCTCGGTGAGTTTGGACCTAAGTTATTCTTTCCCACCTCAGTTAAGCATTAATTAATGTTTTTATAGTATTAGAGGTTTTGCTTCAGTGCTTATAAGGGAAATATAATGCAGGCTAACTCCCTTTGGAGAACCTCCAACACCAAGGGCTGCCCATGTCGCCACTGCCGTGGGAACAATGGTGGTTATTCAGGTAGCACTGAGCAGATATCTCTGAGGTTATCTTAATGTTGGTGGATTTATTTTCTTTTCCTTAATTGATTAGCCTAATTCTTTGTGGAGTATTGCCTTGTTACCTAGGGTGGCATTGGTCCTGCTGGTTTGTCGGCAGAAGACCTTCATGTTCTCGATCTCACTCAGCAATGGCCCCGATGGCATAGGTTAGACTCTTAACCTATGTGTTTTTTTCTTCTATGGCTTAATGTTTCCAATAACATTTATATAATCTTGAAGGTTCTGAATTTATGTAGAGTGTCTGTTCAAGGCCCCGGACCAGGGTCACGCTATGGACATGTAATGGCTTTAGTGGGGCAGCGGTATCTTATGGCAATTGGAGGCAATGATGGTAAGTTGGTAAATTCCCAAACGCTAATTTAATTTTGTTTTGCCTTGTTTGTATCTCTCAAATTTAATGGATGCTACACTTCTTCCATCTTTTTTTCCAGGAAAGAGACCTTTGGCTGACGTATGGGCATTGGACACAGCTGCCAAGCCATATGAATGGCGCAAGTTAGAGCCAGAAGGAGAGGGTCCTCCTCCATGCATGTATGCTTCGATCTTCTTAATTTCTGCCTATCTAGACTGATATGTTGACAATGTACATATCAGTTTTAAGTTCTTAAGAACACATTATAGTGTGTGTTTACTTTTTAGCCTTTGGCCTCTTGAATTAGGTTCTAAAGATTGTGACCATGTTGCTGCATTAACAAAACTATCAAATGGTTATATTAAACACAGCTCCAGTTTCCCTTATAAAATTATATTTAAATAATATTTTCTATTGAGAGGAGATTAAAATTTCTAATAAATAAAAAATAAAATAAGTATACGTATATAAAAATAAAACTCCTTCCCCGCCCCCAACTTTGAGTTTTGGGGAAAACTTGCACTCGGCCAAAGCAGAGTTTCCCATCAAAGTCTGGGCGGGTGCTGCACTGCTGGTTATGTTGCTATGTCTATTCTTTTTCTCACCACAATTTTCTATAAATAATTTTTTTTTTAAAATTGATCTGGTATATTAGTTTGTTACTGCTTCATTTTTCTATGTGCATTATGATTGTAGAATAGACTCACCTTCAATTTCTTGTTTGTTTTATGTATGAAAACTTGAAAGAGTTTGACTGCAGACTTGAGTAAGGTTTGAATTGAAGCTTGTCTAAATTTTGCAGTTTTGATTAGCATTGATATTTTTTTAAAATTTTATTTTTATTTAATGATTGTCTTATTATTCGTGTGCTTTTGTCAATGCAAGCGATTATTTTTTTCACCTTTTAAGGTGTAAACAAATAACTCTGTAGAGTGTAGATCTACCTTATATTTCTGAAGCTCGCTATCTTTTAGTACAACTTATCATTATGTGGGGTTGATTTGTGAAATTTTCCATTTGGTTTACTAGGTATGCAACTGCAAGTGCACGCTCTGATGGGCTTCTTCTGCTTTGTGGAGGGAGGGATGCCAATAGTGTTGTAAGTTATCTATTCATTTTGTTTATTTGATTTGTTTAGGAAGCTTGTAATTTGTGCCTTATCCTCACCTCTTGAGCTAGCTCTTGGGTTGAGTTAGGCCCAAACATCCAAATTTTGAGATGATTTCAGTCTTTGGAGGTTGTACTAGATCTGTTCAATGGCCACTCATATTCTTCCTCATTCTAGATGTCCGGTCCTAGACAGTATGTGTGTTGTTATTGGGCCACCTGCATTTTTGCATGATTCAAATGTCTAGTCTTGGGCGTAAAGGAGAGTGTTGAGATACCGCATCGACTTGAGATATGACCAAAGTAGTTATAAGATTTGGACAATCCTCATTCCTCACCTCTTGAGATAGCTTTTGGGTTGAGTTAGTCCTAGCCCAAATTCTAAGGGTATCCTTAAGATCTGGAAGAAATTAAAACAAAACATTCCAGGAAACTGTGAGTGCAACTGAACAGTGCTATTTCTTTGCAAAGCAGAGAAGGAAACTCCCCCGAATTTCCTGGTCTTAGTTGTAGAGCAAGGTAGTCAAAATCGTGGTCCTATGCAGGATCGGAGAGGGATTACAAGATTGTGAATCGCGGGATTGTAATATGTATCGTAAAGATTCTACCAATTTCACAAACTCATATATATATATATATATATATATATATATGTACATATGCATACAGATTCGTATATATGCATATAAAACAACATAGTTAAGTAGCAAAACTTCAAATCACACCCAAATATTTTGATTAAACTGAAATTTAGGATCATAAGATTCATAGCATGAAATACAAAGTCATAAATGCCATTAATGTCATACAAAAGTTGCACATAGGAGATGGAGGGGCTTGCAGCGGTGAAGAGAAAAACAGAGCTAAACAGAGTAATGTTTAGGTGAAAGAGGGACTGCTCAAACATTAAATTGTGGCGGTTTCCACAAATAAATGGGTGTAGTGGGTTAGAACCTTCGCTGAAATTCAAGTGTTTAAAGTGTGTTTTTTTTACGGGTTCATGAACCCAATCGTGGTTTTTAAGGAACTGGGTTGCAGACCTTACCTGTGAAGTCCAGTCTGCAAAGACAGGAGCAAAATCATTTGCGTACACGATTCCACGGCCCTGCGCAGTGTTCCCAGCCAATCCCACCAATTTCTGATTCTTCCCATGCTCGAGTGCGGACAGAGATACCAAGATAGCACACTCGTATGCTTCTATGTGCAGGATCGCGATTGTGACTACCATGTTGTAAGACAAGCTAAGAACAACTAACTGAAAGTTTTTCATATTAAAACTTATATGTAATTCAGTACCATTCAAAACCTATTGGAGTACTTTGAGTTATTGTGTTTTTAAGTTCCAGCAGCTTGATCAAATTGCTCAAGCGGGCTATATCAAATATTTACAGGTGGCATTCACAGTTGTGATCATTTTAGGTTGAGTTAGGATGTCTATGGTCAGTTGCTCTTGTCAATGTATGCTTTCTATTCTAAGGCCTATTCTGACTCAAACAGACTCTAATTAATAATCCTGTTGGTAATTTTTTGTGTGGTTATTTGCAAAGCGTTTTCTTCTAAGGGTTATTGGAATTATCATTTTACCACTTACATTGCAGCCATTGGCCAGTGCATATGGACTTGCTAAGCATAGAGATGGTCGTTGGGAATGGGCAATTGCTCCAGGTGTCTCACCATCTCCAAGATATCAGCATGCAGCGGTTGGATTCAGTTTCTTATATTTTTTCTCATTTTTTCTGAGTTGGCTATATGTTCAAGGATCATACTTAATTTAATGATTCTAGGTGTTTGTTAATGCAAGGCTGCATGTGTCTGGTGGGGCTCTTGGTGGAGGACGGATGGTTGAAGACTCATCAAGTGTAGCAGGTAACTCACTCAGTGTTGCTTAGTTTTTTTTGTTGACTGCTGCACTGGGTACCATTTGGATCGCATATAATATAAATTAGCAGTTAGCTATTGTTTTATGCTCTAAAATCTTTTTTCCCCACTCTTAATGTGTGTTTATATATTTTTCACAATTTGACTTACGGTGGTATTTATTCTGAAATATAGGAACAAAAATTCTTGTTTCACTCCATTCTATTGGTTCCATAACTAATTTTTACCAATGGTCACTTTCTTGTATTAATTTCTTCTACGTTGATGCAATATTTAGTGATATTCCCAATGGTGCTGTATATCTGAATATTTCCCGTTTGTAGTATTGGACACTGCTGCTGGTGTTTGGTGTGATACAAAATCTGTTGTCACCACTCCAAGAACTGGTAGATACAGTGCTGATGCAGCTGGTGGAGACGCCGCAGTTGAGTTGACTCGACGTTGCAGGCATGCTGCTGCTGCTGTTGGTGACCTGATTTTTATTTACGGTGGTTTACGTGGGGGTAAGTTATAAATATAAGTATTTCCAGGTTCATCTTATTATTATTTCCTTTCCATTGCTTGATATCTTATGATATTTAATAGATCTAGTTTTGGCTATTCGGATGACTTACTTTGTGCTCCTTTCTGATACAACTTGAAATTCTGTTCTCTTATCATTTACATAATCTGTTTGCTTTATAATTTTGGCTGAATTCTTTTCTTTTGTTGTTTTTGGATGGACTTGAAGCAATCGTGACATTTGATGGCTGTGATTTTGTATTTAATTATTTAGACTTGTGCAAATGGCAGAATGTGTTTGATGAATTGATGGCCATCATTGATATAAAAATTCTCAAGTACCGGGACAAGTTTCAGGAGATAAAAACTGTTTCATCACTTTGGGATTTCATGTTGTGATTTAACCATTTCATCACTTCAACTGCTGGACTGACCTGAATGTATTGTATTTATGCTGCAGGAGTCTTGCTGGATGACCTACTTGTTGCTGAAGATCTAGCTGCTGCTGAAACAACTTCTGCTGCTTCACATGCCGCTGCTGCAGCCGCTGCATCTAATGTACAAGAAGGACGCATGCCTGGACGATATGGGTTTGATGATAGGCCAAGGCAAATAATGACCGAAGCAGCTGCTGATGGTTCTGTTGTATTGGGAAATCCAGTTGCACCGCCAATGAATGGTGACATTTATACTGACATCAGCACTGAAAATGCCATGGTTCAGGGACCTCGGTAAGAAAGATGGTTTTATTCTCATTTTGTGATGTATTTAATGTTACTTTGGATTCATTCATCCAAATTAATTTGAACAGTAGAACTGCCAAAGGAGTGGAGTATCTGGTTGAAGCATCTGCTGCAGAAGCCGAAGCTATTAGTGCCGCACTGGCTGCTGCCAAGGCACGGCAAGAGAATGGAGAAGTGGAATTGCCAGACAGAGACCGTGGGGCTGAGGCTACCCCAAGTGGGAAACACACATCTTCCTTGATTAAGCCTGATTCTGTTGGGTCAAATAACAATGTTTCTGGTGGAGTTCGGCTGCATCACAGAGCTGTGGGTGATTCATGTTAATTACCAAGAAAAAATTATGTTGTGTATATATTTCTTTAAAATATTTAAGCACCAGAAATAATTGTGTTCAATTTTCTACAGGTAGTTGTTGCTGCAGAGACTGGTGGAGCATTAGGTGGCATGGTTAGACAGCTTTCAATTGATCAATTTGAAAATGAAGGCAGGCGGGTCAGTTATGGGACTCCAGAAAATGCAACTGCTGCTAGAAAATTATTAGATCGGCAGATGTCCATCAATAGTGTGCCAAAAAAGGTATAGATTCATCTTTACAACTAGTTACCAAACATGAACATCATAATAATAAGTCATCAATATATTAGTCCAGAATTTTACATTATTACTGATAGTTTTATTGCTCCTTTTTGTTCTATATTGCATTAAAATTTTCTGATTTTTGTGGGATTTCTGTATTGTGTTCTCTCACTCTTACATTCAGCGATGGACCCTCATTGACACTAGTGCAGGCTAGAGCCCCCACCTCCAATCTGAAATTCTTGCTAATATACACGTTTCTTCTCTAAGATATGTAGTATTATTATAAATATAATAATATAATACTTTCACTCATTAGAAAAAGTATATAGTGGTATAATAATACATGCCCACACCATTAAAGTCATTGATTTGTTTCCTTGATTTTGTTTTATCTTACGATTTAGAATAAATATATACCGTGAATACGACATCCTGTTTTATTTCTTTTACTTAGTTTCAATTTTTAAAAACAACAATATTTTATAAATAAATCTTATTTTGTTTATTATTTTAATTAAAAGAGTTATAGAAGTTCTAGTTAGTATATTTTTGAAACACTTAATTATTTGATTTTCTTAATGATATATATATATATATATTAAAAAATGATAATTAATGTTATAAATTTATTTTGTTTATAAATATTGCCTCCACTGCTCATAATTTCTGGGTCCGCCACTGCTTACATTTATATAAAATATTCTTGTCATGTTTGCTTTATTATAACTTTAATAAAACAGCTTGATTTGTCTTATAATTAGATTAGATTTGTTTCTTATGGAGTTCCCCTCATCATCTTTATAGGTCATAGCACACCTCTTAAAGCCTCGTGGATGGAAACCACCAGTACGCCGACAATTTTTCTTGGATTGCAATGAAATTGCTGATCTTTGTGATAGTGCTGAGCGGATATTTTCAAGTGAACCAAGTGTCTTACAACTTAGTGCACCAATTAAAATATTTGGTGATTTACATGGGCAGTTTGGAGATCTCATGCGGCTTTTTGATGAGTATGGGGCACCATCAACTGCTGGTGACATTGCGTAAGTACCATATCTTCCATTGATGGTTTTATTTGTGAATAATGGAGATTTTTTGTGTGTCTGCCTACTGGTTTGCACGATGTTCACCATTTTCAATTGCTGCAAGCTTATGGTTCAGTTATTTATCAGGGTATTTAAGCATGGTTATTGATGTTTCAGATGTCAAATCAAAACCACAACCAACTTTTCTTTATTAGTTTTCATACCCTTGGTATATTGTTGAATTCTCATCACCGAGTAAAGTTTTGAACGTCCCATGTCATTTTTTATTTTTTCATTGCACCGTTTCATCACCCAATTACCCCTGCCCAATCTACTTTAAGCAAATGATATTGTTTTTGTAATTTGCATAATGCCTAGGCACCTAACTAGCACCAAAGTGAACGACTCACATATTCCCTTCTTGGACGGTACAATGCATTATCTTTTGTAGGCTTATTTTGTTTTCTTTTGAATATGTTCTGAATAGTAATAGAGACTGGAGTAAAGGTCATAAGTAAAAAAGGAGATATTATGTAATAAAGAGTGTGGTAAGAATATATGGTAAATAATGAGTGGGGTAGGATGCTTAGTTGGCAAGTTTTAATGCCTTATTAATATAAATAGTAAGGTGAGTGAATTGTGTGGGATTGTGAAGAATATTGAGTGAACCATTTATGGTTAGGCAGAGAGGTTTTCTTCTTCTCTGAGGAGCTTGGCTCTGAGGTAGATTGGGATCCTTTCCCTTCTACAGTTTCTTCTCATTTTATCAATTAAATACATTCTAATTTTCTATTGTTTGATCTATTTATGTACTTAGTTTCTGTCTCTAAAGTCACGGATTCCATCAAATAGGATATATCTCGGTAGTTGCATCGGATACCCTAGCTTACTATGTTGATTTGAGGCTTAATGGTTACTTATGGAACAGAAGAGGCAGTTAAACAACTGAGGGTTATTTTTAACATTAACAGGGTTCTTGTCATGGTTGATTGATTGTAAAGATGCTGCTGCACTAGAACAAAATAAGTGTTGAAGAAGTGTTGGGAATTATGATTCGTTATTGTGTTTAGGATTAAGAAAGTTTTCTTGGCTATTTTATTATAAACAGAGGTGTCACACTAGTATCAATAAATTATATTTTCATATGTTAGTAAGCCCTAAACCCTAAAATTTCTACAATGCAATTTGTGTAGAGTCCCACAATGGACGTGACATGACCTGAAAAAGTGTTCATAAAAGGGGAGCATCTCTCATTTTACAAGTCAGTTTTACACGGTTTAAGTTAGGTCCTACCCAAAATTTAATATGATATCAGAGCCTATAAGAGATTCATTGTGTTGTTTGTTATTGAGCCACTCAAGTCACATTCCTGATGTTTGATCCTGGACGTGTGAGGACTGAGGGGTGTATTGAGAGTCCTATATTGGATGTGATATAACCTAAGAAAGAATTTATAAGTGGGAGACATCCCTCACTTTACAAGTAGGTCTTGTAGGGTTGAAGGTTGAACTAAGTTCACCCCAGATTTTAAGATTATTACAACGCTAGTGATTTAGGCATTTGATTATCTATCTCTATTACTAATTTTGTATGAACAACTTTCAGATATATCGATTATCTATTCCTAGGAGATTATGTTGATCGGGGACAGCACAGCTTGGAAACTATAACCCTTCTTCTTTCTCTGAAGGTACTCTTGATTGTCTTGGTTTTCTTTCTGCGTATCAGGTTTAGTGGCCCCAGATTTATGCATGGTTTCGTGAATATTGCAGGTTGAGTATCCCAACAATGTACATTTAATACGTGGAAACCATGAAGCTGCAGATATTAATGCCCTTTTTGGTTTTCGAATTGAGTGCATTGAAAGGATGGTAAGGAATCTCTGGTACCTGATATTAAGTATTTATGTTGGTACAATGACCAACCATGTGAATTGTTGAACAGGGTGAGAGAGACGGAATATGGACGTGGCATCGGATTAACCGGCTGTTTAATTGGCTTCCTCTAGCTGCTTTAATTGAGAAAAAAATTATTTGCATGCATGGAGGTATTGGTCGTTCAATAAATCACGTGGAACAGATTGAGAATATTCAAAGACCAATTCCAATGGAAGCAGGGTCAATTGTTCTTATGGATCTGTTATGGTCAGTGCATTTCTTCACCATTGCTTGTTCATGACTGTACGTCGTGTCTTTCTTGATAATAACAGCATGAAATGTTCCTCTATAGGTCTGATCCAACAGAGAATGACAGTGTAGAAGGACTGAGGCCAAATGCTAGAGGTCCTGGATTAGTTACTTTTGGGGTGAGTGCTCCATACTTGCCATTCAATAAATGCGTATTGTTAAGTTTACTTTATTTGCATAAAAATATGTAGAAATTGGTAATTTCAGTATTTCTAGATGATAAATCTGCCAATGCATGTTAATATGCTGATGTTAAGATCTCTCACAAATGATGGAGATATGATAGGACTGAGTTGAAATTAGACATGAGATAAAATGGAAAACTGTATGTTTGATTTGCACTATTCGTTCTGAAGTTGTGGAACGAGATACTGTCCATGCTATTAATGCATCTGCACATGATAAAAGTCTTGGAAAAATTTAAAAGGTTGGTTTCAAGTAATAACATCTGGGGAAATTTTTTTCTTAGTAGGTAATCTAAATGGTCCTGCGTGTTTTTGCTTTTTAAGCATCCATTGAAGCTTTATGTATGAATTTAAATTTGAAAGATCATGAAATTGATTAATGGCTGTAGATTCTTACGGTGCCAGTGTTATGAATGCATGACTGCTTGCACTTCGTATTTGCTCTAATTTAAAATCTGTCTGTGATGTGTTATTTGAATTGTAGATCATATGCATAGTTGCCTTGTTGATATGAGCTTTATTAATGTTATAGCGTATGCTATTTAATAGTTTTTTTATATACGTTCTCATGCTCATTTAAATGGGGTTTGGTACTTCAGCCTGATCGAGTCATGGAATTTTGCAACAACAATGATCTTCAGCTAATTGTCAGAGCACATGAATGTGTGATGGATGGGTTTGAGCGTTTTGCCCAAGGACATCTTATCACACTTTTCTCAGCTACAAACTATTGTGGTATATGTTGCTGACTTGTGCATTGCATTTCATCCTTAGATCATGTTGTTCTTTTTCTAAAATTCAACAATTCCACTCATTCCCGTAGGTACTGCGAATAATGCTGGAGCAATATTAGTTTTGGGTAGAGACCTTGTTGTGGTTCCTAAACTGATTCATCCATTACCACCTGCAATTTCTTCACCAGAAACGTCACCAGAACGGCATATTGAAGATACATGGATGCAGGTACTCCAAATATTTTCCATTAACGTTATTATTATAGATATCAAAATATACAAACACATCTAAATTAATTTAGTTTCGCAGTATTCTGTTGCTTCTAATAAAAATAACATCACTATTAATACTAATAATACGTACAGGAGTTGAATGCCAACAGACCACCAACACCAACTAGAGGCCGTCCCCAAGTTACAAATGACCGAGGTTCGCTCGCCTGGATATAGTGACTATTGAGGAGATCCCTAATATTCATGCTTTACCGGCTCGTGCTATCGCCTTGTCCGTGTTTTGTATATAGCATGATGCCATTTACGGGGAGTCTCTGAACCTGTGATCTTAATCCCAGCAGAAAGCTCAGCTTCCTTAGTTTTGGGTTCTCGCCTAAATCAGCAAGCCTCGATAAAAATACAAGTTTGATACGCAAGGTTGGTAGCCACTGCCAGGTTTACTTCGATTAAGGTAGAAGAAGTTGGAGTAAGGGTCGACCTACCCGATGTAAATTGAGCATATAGGGTATGAAGTCAAGGTTGTAATTCTGTATCATGGATTGTCCGTGCTGGCTATTTTTGCCATTCTTATACATTTTTCACTTCTTGCCCTTAGGCCATTATTATTGTTGGGCTTTTTTTAATCAAAGAGTACGAGGGTTTTTTATATGATGGTGAGATATATAAATCAGAAATCTTATAGGTCATTGTATAATAGTTGTTTATGTGTAATTTTCCTCTGTACAATTAATTTTCGTGTGAATCAATGTTCTATGACAAGGAATGTGAATTTTGTTGCAAGATTTTGACTTACATCCAAGCTGAAGTGATATATGAAGTTTTGACTTCGAAATCATGGATTACCACTAAAGGAATAAAAATATCATAAGTTTATAATTGCAATTTAAGTGAAAGCAAGTTTTGTTTAAGTTACAAAAGGGGGGTGAGGGGAACTAATGTAATTGCAATTATAGATAACCGGTAAGTTTTATTTTACATTCAATTGTATAAATCAAAGTAATTGTAACTAATAGCTGATCCACCTCGTGGCTGATGACTGGTATATAAATGGGCTTCACATAGTTTCTCAAAAATCATTAATAAGGCAATACAACTTAATAGGAGTAATTCCTATGTATCAGTCAGTACAAGGGCGTAACATCCCAAAATGGAGTATTCATTTGGAGGAGGTCTACATTCCAATAAGATGCCTCTCATGACCCTAGAGATAAATATGATTACAATATCAATCAAACTGATACAAAGGAAAAGCCTGTATGAAGAAGTTTTCTTGGATTCCTAGTTGGATTTATCATCTGTGACAATCTACCTTAACCTCTTTTTACAGGCCTCTGAACATAGGATTTGTTGGGATCTTCTGTCTTAAGCTTAGGTGGGCGAATTTCTCCCTTTTTATTCTGCAGCCATAACAAAAACGTGATATTAGATAAGCAAATCGTTATTTTTGTTTTAAGGTGAACGTGTCAATGGAATACTTGTTGACACTAAAACCAGCAAGCTTAGAATCATACCTTCTTTCCACCCTTCATAAAATCTCTCCAGCTGGATACCTGATAATGAAATGATTGTGTCAATTCTTCTATATATTTTGATGTCATGAGTTTTTTTCTGACAAGAAAATAGATACTCCATACCAACAAATTGGTACAAGTTTTTTTTATAGGACTGTAGGATACATGGGATAACCTTTAAACTGCCGAGTAAAAGCATGAAAATAATGGTCGGCCAATAAAGCTAAAATTAATACAAAGCAGATTAAACAGACAGAAAAGAAGAATCCCGAATCAAGGTTGGCTGGTCAGTCTCATTTTATGAATTTTATTGGTAGCTATCTAAATAATAAATTGAGGAAGGCTAGCGACACACTCTCTAACATACTCTTTTCTGTTGGTTGAAATTCAAATGGATTCCTCTAAACTGTGTGGGTCCCATTTAATTTTGGTGGGACCATATGGAATTATAACTAGTAAAATAATATGTTGGAAAATGCGTGTTAAAGAGTGGGTTGTTAACAAATTTGCAGTTTCCATTTCCATTTGATGATTAAATATAAACTATTGACATGCATGTAACAAACAACCTAAGCTTCTTTGATGAATTTGATCTTGACATCATGATATAGTGACCTCTCTTGGCAAGTGGTCCATGAATTCAATCTGAGTTACACCCCCGCCCCCCCAAATTTCAAATGCCAACACATGGCGACGTCTGTTTCAAGTTATCTAAATTCATTCTAGGCGGGGGACTTCTGTCACATCGGTAGATTCAGTACTAAATTTTCAGAAAGTACAAATAGAAAACACATATCATTTGCCCATATTCTGGAACACTTTATAGCTTAGTTGTAGATTTCATAGGCAGAAAATACCACAGGAATAACAAAAAATGCTGAAATTAAGATTCACTTTTAATCATAGATTAACACAACTTGCAGTTTGACGTATAAAATGAAGTTTAAATATGAAACTGAAAACTAACCCTCTTTTCTCTTGTTCCTTCCCATTCCTCTTCATGTTCACGCTTTCTTTTCCACATTTCCTTCTGTTCCTCTTCATCCCTTTTTAATCTGCCTTCCTCCTCTGATATCTACATAATATTTAATAAGCTAAGAGGTCACAAAACAATAGTTGATGTGTACATTATTTCTTAGGCCAACTTTACATACATAAACAGACTCCTAATGATCTCACTTTTTTATCACTAGCACTTTCAGAGGACTTGCCAAAATTCAGAAGAAAAACCAAATCTATGTGCATAGTAAACATCCAATGTTCTAACTTAATAATATAAAGTGAATCACAATAATAGAATATTAATATTTTGTGAACGACCAGACCTTTTAAAAAGCACTGAACCACTGTCATTTTAGGCATGCATGAGGAAAACAACCATCTGTTGTAGACTCATCCAATTGGCCTCAAACGTACATAAACTCATAGAATTCTGAGTTCACTTTGAGTTTGACGACAAAGATTTTAAGTGTGTATGTGTGGATGGTGAGAAGTAATTAGAACATACCCTCATTTGCATTTTTCTTCTCCTCCATTCTTTATCTGTTAATAGTTCACGAACTTTGAGTTTGAGCTCCTGCTTGAATTCTTCTGACTGTTCGTATTGCTTATCATATTTTCCCTGATACAGAAACAAGGTAGTTAGTTCTTTTAAAGAAGCAATGGTATATTGTCCCTGTAATATGCTAAATTGCTAATCTTACATTATCAAAGTCTGGTAATCTCACCTCTTGTGTGTAATCAGAACACAAGGGAGGTGCAAGACAAGGGGGATTGTTCTAAAATTCTAGGTTGTGCTCTTGTGTGACTATGAGAACTCTAGTAAAACTATATTTACCATACCTCCTCAACTAAGGACTTCATCTTTGAGGCTGTATCTTTCTTCAGGTGTTTCTTTCTCTTTACTCTAAGTTCTTCTGCAGCCCACATCAATGAAAAATAAGATTAGTTCTTTTATTTAATACATGCCCTTGCTTCCACATGAAGAAGCATTTCTTCTTACACATATGGAGGTCTACATAACAGGAGAATTAATAAAGGAAAAAAATGTTGCACATAACAGAAAAAAGTTTGACCGACAGCAAAAGATTATAGGTTTTCAAATTTAAACACATTGATGAACTCCCCAAAACGGGTGTATACTGATGTAAGAGCAAATAAATAGACTAACAAAAACTTTAATGAGGAAATTTGGGGCACACAAAACTCATCCTCAGACGTGACACGATCAAGAATGACCTTTTATCATTTGGGGAAAAATAATGAGGAAATTTTTTGACCACTAGATTGATAAATGTAGTAAAGCACGTGTCAAAAATTACTCTAGCTGTGTGACAACTTCTCTTGAAGGTATGAGTGTAACCCTTAGTAGAAAGAATTTGCATGTTTAAGACATGTAATAACTAGACAGGCATAAAAGACAAACTGACACTAACCTTTTGCTGAATTAACTTGGCTGAGAAGATAATCTCTTTCATTTTGATCGAGTAATAATTGTTGGGCTTTTGCTAGTGCTGCATTCAAGTAAATAGCAAAACAAATATTTAAAAACAATTACAAATTTTCATGCGAACCATCTAGTTGCAGAAATTATCAAATAATGCATAAGTGGTCTATTCTTCGATATGTTAATAAATAGCAGGCTACGCTACAGCATAATGTCAGAAGAATCGGTACAAAAAACAGAATCAATGTGATCATGCAAAGAGTTAAAAATAGGATCCTACTTCTCAACTCTCTGAGGTTGCAGCCATACCAAGCAATGTACATATTAACCAAAATAACACTTGAAAGACATTTAAGATACCAATGGTAGATTCTATAAATTTCCTTCTTAGGCATCATATATGTAACCAACATATCACTGGATTGGTCAAGCTAAAGTCCAATAAAGATTATAGTATGAAGAAGTAGTTGAGACAGCATGTAATACTTGACAAATAAATTAAGTATAAAACTATGTGATGGAGTTGTTCATAACTACTAGGGAGTATTAGGTTTTTTATATCGGGCGTAACTCATTCTTACAAAACCAACTTGTAAGATGAGGGATGCCTCTCTTTATAAACTCATTTCTGACATTTGATCTCTATTTTATGTGGGACTTGGATTTTTCCAATACACCTTTTCACACCCAACACTATTGAGTTCGGTGCGTGGATATAAATGGTAGGTGCCTCGAATTAGGATTTTTATATTGGACCTATTTCATAATTACAAAACCAGCTTGTAAAATGAGATGTGTCTCTCTTTATAAACTCATTTAAGGTCTTATCTCATGTTATGTGTGAATTTTCTTTTTTCCAGTTTGGAGGAAATGTGAGGTACTCATGCACAACTAGTGGAACTTTTGAAGGTTATCTTCCACTATTTATGCCAAGGAAAGAAGAAATCTCTCCAAATCTGCCAGATTTTTTCTGTCTAAAATAATATTCTAAAAGTAATTCTTCCATGACTCAATCCCCACTTTTATAGTGAAGTTTATTAAATTATAAATTTCAATTCAATTTACCACATGTTTTCCTACTGTTGGGAAATTAATAAATTCCAGGATGTTAGACTACAGTAACAAGTTTCAGGACTCGAGCTACTTCATAAAAAAAAACTCATTCCCTAAACAACAGTGTAACTAAAAATAGTTGAAAGAAAGAAACAAACAATGAAAACAATAATAACATGTTCAGTTCCACTTGGAATAATTATAAAGCATGTCTTCATGTACCTCCAAAAGCCTCCTTTGCTTGTGGATGTTTACATTTGTCAGGGTGAACCATTAGTGATAACTACAAAAAGGATTACCCCAAAAGAATATTATAGGATGCCAGCAGAACATATAACTGAAACAACCCTAAGCTGCAGCAACAAATTACCTTACGGTACTGCCTTTTCACTTCATCAATTGAAGAATCAAATGATAGGTTTAAATGCTCAAACGGATTCAACTTAAAACAAGAGAGAATCCTGTTAAGAAAATCAAAACACCGCAAACATTGATGAGCAAAATGCTTTAAATAACATAATTTCTTATTTTCTGCATAAATATTCAGCAATTAAAACCTAGCATCGACGAATATCTAAAATTCAATGATGGAAACTAAATTATAGCACCGATCACATATCAGCAGAATCCACATTCTAATAACTTCAAACGACACAGTTTTGGATCATGTAATTATGTACGGATGAACAACAAATACTCCAAAGAAACAAGATAAATTCTCCACCAGATGAAATAATTAGACAGAAATAAGTAATAACTAACTATAAAATAAAACCCTAATTAGCTCCTAATCAATACACATAGCGAAAATTAGCGTATGCATTAAAATAAAATAAAAATTCAAGAAAAAAAAAAGCGATAGAAAATTACAATTTGGAAGCAAATAGTTACAAAGCGGAACAGAAAGATACCTAAGAACTTCATTGTCCCTTTCAACTTCGCTGACTTCGGCGAAAAAGTTTTTGAGTAGTAAATCGTCATCGATACTAGTCGTTGGATTAGTTTCTCCCATTATTTCGTTTCTTTCCCAGGAATTGAATTCGATTCAGTTTTGGCTTTGAACCAAATTCACGAGCGAGGAAACCAGTTTCGCCGATAGTGCTTTTCAGCGTTTGCGAATCAGCTTAAACGACAATGATCTTTCTATAAACGACAATTTCTAACGCCTTATAGTTCATAAACATTGTTTATTTTATTTACAAATGAGTTTAATACTATTCATAACAATTTTTACACAATAGTATAATTTTAAAAGTATTACGATAAAAATATTTTAAAAGATTTAATAATTATGATTGCTTAAAAATATAATTTATTTTATATTGATAATATATGTAAATTAAAATATTTGAAAATTAAAATAAATTAATTTTTAATTTTTGTATTTTTTATTCTATTTATACTACACTAACAATCATAATTGAAAAAATTAAAATGTTCACACATTGTAAATATTTATCGGTTTAAATTTTTTTTTATACTGATGATAAATATTATTTATTCTGTTTTGTTTAATAATATTATGTTCATAAAAAGAA
>JBBPBT010001003.1:2163118-2176091 GCA_037974875.1 Cicer bijugum | reverse complement strand
CTTAAAAAAAAAACACCAAATTTAGGATAGTCTTATAAAGAGATGTAACTTTTAACCACTTACAACTTACATCACCACAAACTAACATATATTTGAATTCACAGCGTAAATAAACAAAATCACATAGTAGTAAATTATCGTGATTTAAGTAAAATTATATTTTATAAGTTCAACAAAATTTTCAGTTTCTTAAAAATTATATAAAGAGTAATACCTCTCTTACCTTATAAACTAATTTGTAAAGATGAGTTATATTCAACATAAAAATTTAAGAACTAAATTTTTATTTTAAATATATAAATCATAAATTTTTTTTTCTCCTTCATTGATTACGTTAATTAATTTGAATAAAACTAAAAATGATTTTTGGTCTTAACCTAAATTTGATCAATAATTATTTTAAATTTGAACTTTAGTTATATGAAAAACATTTAATATAATGTAATATTATGTTAGTTATATGGAAATATATTCCTTTAAAATTTAATATTATACAATAAAGAATATTGTTTAATAAATGATATTTAAATGATAAAATTATTATTATTATTGTTTTTTTTTTAGTTTTTGAAAAAATTTAGATTATGAAATGTGGATTTTATAGTATTTCATGCATACCAAGTCCATAAATAATTGATAAAAGGAATAATTAAGTAGTGAGTAGCAGAACATGTATATATAATAGTAGCAACCGTTTTGAGTTTGCCATGAGAGGCAACATATCATGGATGAATGGATCACAGTGTTCCCAAAAATAAGGCAAATTATGCAGGACATCAGTCATTTTGAAACCACATTGGTGGCTTAGATTACAAAAGCAATGAAGTTGAAAAGAAAACATCATAATTTAAGTAGGTCAACACAGTGAAGTTGGTCATAAATAAACTTAGATTATGTTGGTCGTGTAATTGTCAACACCATAGACGGATAAAAAGTTAATATAATACAACATTAATATATATATATGACACTTAAACTGATTCATCTGATTAAAGTAATTCAACTAATCTTACAAATACATTATTTATCTTCCTTTTTCATTTTTTTTTTATTTGATCACCAAAAGAGTGAAACAAATAATAATAGTAATTAATTGTATTAAAGTAACATAATTTTAAATAAGAATTACAACCGCAACCGCTATTTAAAGTTCAAGAGTTAGGATTAACAATATAGAGAAAAAAGGTCAAGTAGCAATGCAACATGGGTCCCAAAACATAAAAGACCTTGAATTTCTATGATCCTTGCAAAACTTCAAATTATGAACCAAGTAATCCCCATTCTTCCCTCTCATAACCAACAATTGTCGTGATGCTTCATTTGAAGCCTTATAATATATGTTCTCAGACACAACAACCTTGTTGCCAATGCTATTTTGTTGATCACTAATTGCATCATTATTAGGAATTAGAGGAGCAACAACGTTTTCTATAGCCTTGGTTCTCCAATAGTATTGATAACCATTTATGAAAGGCAATGACCGTGGCAATGAACCATGTTGCACAACTTTAACATTCTCAAAATTTGGCACTTTGTTGAACTTATTTGACCATTTTGGACTTTTGTTGACTAACCCAATTAGTTTATTCACTGTTAATTCTAATCCACTTGACAACATTTGTGTTTGCTTTAACACAATCTCATCATCGTCTTTTTCTTCTTCATTGTGATTAGCAAAAGTTAAAATAAGACGACTATTTTGTCGTTTAGCGAAGAAAATTTGTGAAGGAACCGATATAGTTTGTAGGGACAAACATAACCTTCCATTTTCGCGGTGGGACCTCATTTGAAATTGTTGACTTTGACCATATTGACTTTGAGTAGAGAGTGAAGAGAGTGGAGGAGGAAAACTAGGAGACTTCTTCACACAATAATAGTTGTTGTATTTTGGTACTTTCAACACATCACCAAATTCATCACATGTTTTCACTTCTTTAAATTTTTCATCATCATCTGAATTATTATTATCCTCAGAAGATGTGTAAGAAGAAGAAAAATCATCTGATCCGGTTTCAGATCCAAGACTCTCGGTGCATATTTGGAGACTCTTTTCACTTAAAAAACTTTTTGATTTTTTCTCAAGTGGGTGAATATAAGGAAGAGTTTTTAATTTGGAAGCTTCATCTTTGTCATTTTGTGTCAAGAATATTGAACTCCATATATCTAACTCCCCTGATTTCTCTTTTTTGTCTTCTCTTTTTTCCATCATCATGGTCTCTTTGTTTTGGATCATATTGTCAACTGCATACATGTAATTAGGCAAGACTGATTAAAAAAAAATGTCAATAATAAAAAAATGTAGTAATATTTATCTATTAATAAAAAAGTTGTTTTATTATGTCACATGTTATCCCTTTCTTTATATAATTAACACATACTCCATTTTTATTTTCAATATTTTTTGTTTATATTTTATTCTAGAAGAAGTAACAATATATCTTCGGACATGTTCCAACAGGTTAATACTACTAATTTTCATAGATTTCAATTTGTTTTAGAGAGGATGGTTAGTACATGCATATGAGTTTAGAAAGAAAAAATAATAATACACATAAAGCTTGAAAAATAATTTGAATGAATTACCTGAGGCAACAAAACAGGATCCAACAGAGGTGTAGAACACTGGGAGTGCTTTTTGATAAAGAGGAAGAAATTGTAAGGATGGTTGTGATGCTGATGTTAGAAGAATGGTTGTAGTTGATTGATGGAACTACAAGTATGAGAAATGAGTATTTAAGGTGCCAAAAAGCTACTTTGAGTGAAATGATTCCCTTTATATTGGTTTCCAATGTGTGTTATTTTACACTTACAAAAAGATGCCACACAATCAAATAATTAAGGTTTTAATTACGGTAATGAAAAATTAAGGTTTTAATTAAGGTCATGAAAAAAGTGTATTAATATGTCAATTCATATTTAAGTGGAAAAAACGCATTAACTTACTCATATTTGAAAATTAAAAAATTTGTTTTGAAGATTAAATTAATACGAGTGAATTTGTGAATTTATGGTAAATTCGACGAATACACCAATTTTACTATAATTTTAAAAGAGGTACAATTTTTTAAAATCAATTTAAAAAATTTCTCTTTTTTCACTCTTTTCCAACATGTTTCGAACTAGTGTTTACTCTTCTTAGACTCAAATAATCGTTCTCTTGATCTTCTTGCTTTGAACTCGCGCAACTTCATTTTCATCGTCATCGTTGAGAGTCAACAAATTGCAAATAGTTGTTGAGTCTGTGGTATAATTTATTTAGTTTAATTTGATACTAATTTATAAATACAAAACTTTACAATGATTTTGTATTTTATTTTATTAAATATTTTATATATTTTTACTTTATAACTAAATTAAAAATTTAAATTGTTATATATTTATGATACTATAAAAATATATATAGTATTTTAATGTTCGATGAATTTATGTATCAAATTCAAATGCACAAAATAAATTTATTTAAAAACTTTTAATATCATTGATAACGTCGATATGGGAAGGTTATTTTTGGTTCACATACAAAATTTTGAAAAATTACCTTTTGACTAATCCTTATCAAATTAGTATATTTTTCTATGAGAATTGTTGCATAAAAAGTTATATATAATTATGAGTTTGTAAATTGAGCATATAAATTCAGTGTTTTGTCTATTTATCTACACTCTAATTTCAATGGGTACGAGATAATCAAGAGTCTTGTCATTAAATACATTCGATTTTCATGTTCACAAACGATAATCTTCGTAAACCCCTCATTCTCTTTAATATTTTTGTTGATTTGTTCATCAAAATATTTGTAGGTACTACATCCTCCATTATATTAAATGTTATTCAATAATCAACATCCCTAATCACCTTCTCAATTCATTTAAAATCATTCAATATACTCGTAAATAATTTATTGATTTGGTGTCACAAATTTGTTTTTAAATTAGAAAAAAATTTGATAAATAAATATAAAAAAAAAAGTTAGAAATAGAGGTGAAATGATGATGTGCCATTTAGGAATGAACAAATTAAACAATCACTCTCTCATATAAAAAATGATGAAAAGAGAGCAAAATAATTTATTGATAGAGCAAGCACCAATGCAATTATAATAAAGGAAGTGAGGTAATTGGCACCAAAAGGCCATAACTCCATGCACATTCACCAAACATAAGTAATAAGTAATAATAATACTAGTATTAGTAACATTATCCAATTAAGATGAAATTGGAAAGTGACATTTACTGGATGAAAATGACTTTAGAAGGAGGCAGGGAATCGCTTTTTTGGGAGAGTCCAATATGATTGGGGGGCTACAAAACCCACAATATCATTGTTTTGAATGAAGGAGAATCATACACATATTATATCATATCTATATTAATTTTAAACCATATAGTAGTAATTTAATAAGAAAGAATAATGTGTGTGGAAACCAATGAACGCGCGTCACGTCTTGCTTTTTTTGTCTCCTCTTCCGTACAATGATGTAGTCACCAAGTGTTTGTGGATATTAGGCAAAGAACACAACTATTTTATTATTGTTTTATATTTTATCCACGTCATTCATCTTCAAATCAAGTTTCAATAAATAGTTGAGTAATTGAGCAAAAATAACGTATAATAATTCTAAATTTACATCATAAAATAAAAAAATAAAAAATAAAATAGTCAATAAATAACAATTAGTTAGTATAACTAACTCTACTATTTAATCAACTATTATACTTCATTGGTTTAACTTACTAACTAATATACTTAATATATCGACATATGCTATGCTATTGCACAATCCTAATGCATCTTCAGTACTTTGTTTATGTTTATTTTTAACGATGCTAAAAAGTTAATTTAGAATAAATTGATTCAATTAAATATAGTTATAATTGAATATAAAGTTTTAAAATATTATTTTTCAACGTTCATTTTAATATTTATTTTTTTATTGGATGAAATGAATATGAGTCATATATTTTAAAAATATACCTTATATAAAATAGTATACAATGAGAGTTAAAATGAGAATTAAAAAGAGAACGCCAACACTCCTTGATTTCATTATTTATTAAATAACTTTCAAAATAAATTTGATTAAATTTATAAAGGAAAAAATGAACCCAACTCAAGAAGTCTTTTTCTTCCCAATCCCAACGCCGTCTAGCTCTACCCCTCGTATGTGGAGGCTATTTTCCAGCTCCAATGGTGGGTTTCCTTCACTCTATGTTGGGTTTCCTTGGGTTTCATTCTTCTCCCATATTAGTGAGAAAAAATCATTCATATTGGGAAATAAAAAAATAAATTAAGACAGAAAAATAACAAATGAATGTCTAAAGAAAAAATAATTAATTTTTACTTATAATAATGATTGTATTTTATTTATTTATAATACTGATCGAAAAAACATATAATTTCACTTATTACTAAATATAGGTCTAGTAAAAAAAAAGTCGTACACAACAAAATATAATTTAATTTATATAAACTTCTATAGAAAAAAAAAAAAGTTAATTTGTACACAATGCAATCGAGTTGACTCGTGATCACTATCAGTTTATAAAATTTTACATTCCGAGAATTCGAATTTTTACTTTTTAAATTTTTCCTAAATATAGAAATGAATTGGATAAAAAATCAGTTATCATTTTTGCTTACGCACTATATTCTCTATTAATTATATTCATTCACAAGCATATGCAAAATTTGTGGCACTAATCACTTGATCTGATTAATTAATCGGTGACCATGTATTTAGCATAATAAACATCATTGTCAACTATTGAATTGATTATTTCATTCGATGGATTCCACCAACATATGTTTCTCAAAGCTCATAGTTATTGGATTAGCTTGAATCAATGGTGGGTCTAAGCTGAAAATTAAGTTAAGCTTAATTGACCTCTGAAAACTTTTCACCAATTCTTTAATAAAGCCTATATATAAAGCTTGAAAATAGAAAGTATGTTTGACCTACTCCAATTGAATACAACTAATAGTTCATCTATGAAAGTGTGAAAGCCATAGTGGTTATGTTGGTATATTTAATATATCTATTGTATTTTTTAAGACCTTTTTCTTTAGGTATTGTTGAATTGAAATTTAGTTGAGGAATCCACTTATAGTTTTAACTAATCATTTTTTCTTTAAACGATTAATTTAAGAAAGAAATTATATCACTTGTTTATGGATTTTTCAACTCCTCTAAAGAGTTAAGTATAGAGTTGATTTTTTTAACTAATAAATTAATGAAAACATAAGGAAATAATAAATTGTGAGAAAAATGGTGAGTATGATAAATTGTGTGTTTTTCAAATAATATATTTATAGCCAAAGAGAAATACTAAGGTCATATTATCAAACTCACTCCCTTAAATACACTCATATACATAAAGCCACGTCATCTTTTTTTTTCCTATTCATTTATCTGATAATCGGTTCTACATGTCAAAAGACAATAACATTTTTTTTTCCGTAATTTAACTGATGCCTGTTCTTCTCCACGGTTCCCATGATTAAAGTTGCAAAACTATTTAATGTATTTTTTTATTTGAGTTTTTCATCAATTGAAAAGGTAAATCTTGTGTTGAGGATAAAAATGAAATTGATCTTAAGCATTCCAAACAATTTGTGGCAACGGTGGCTTGTTTTTTCTTGTTGTTCTGCATGTTGCTTGTATGCTCTACTTTGTTATGTTTTAGGTATTGGATAATAGAGATATTATGAAAATATGTTAGACTTCAATTAAATAGATTTGTTCTATTTTGAAAATTTGAAGTTTGAATACGACCTAATTACTTGTTATTGATATTTTTTTTTTAGGTGACATTTTTCAAAGTCTATCATAGTATGAATTTTTTTTTTTTTTGTGTCAAATTTTTTAAATATAATTATAATTAAATAGGCTAAAGGTTAATAGGCCTATCAATCTACAACTATACTAAATATAAGTTCTCAATTCATTTACTATATGTTATAGAGCAATTGAAATTAAAAAAATAAAACAACTAAATATGCATTAAACCTTAAGTTAAAAAAACATATTCAAAAATATTATAACAAGATCATAGATTTTAAATAAGTAAATAATTTGTTAAATTCAATCATAATACACTTTAATTCTTACATAAGTCAATTAAAACAGCAAAATAATTATATAAAAATTTCATTACATAAAGAGACATGTATATTAATTAATAGATTTTTTGAAAAATTTAAGTATAATTTATTTAAATAAATAGGTTTTTTAAGAAGTTTAAGTTTAACTTTTTTATTAAACAAACCGAATCAAACTAAAACTTAAATAGATTAGACCATAGACCCCTATTGCACTGACCTACTTCGATACTTATATGCAATACAACTTTTTAATGGTGTTTTTTTTAATCATGTTGACTTGTTGATTCAATGTCAACAACAACTTTTAACGCGAGAACAAGGAGCATGAAAAAGTGATTTTTTTTTTATAAGAGATAGTTTTCAATGATGGTGTAGAAGATGAACAGTTATAAGACTAAATAAAAATGTTTTTAAATTCTTTAATTTGATATCCAGTAACCTATTAAAATAATATAAAAAATGGGTGTCATGGTTTTATGTGTATGAGTTCGTTTAAAAAAATGTGTTTGAGAATGTAATTATAACATTCTTCATTGGTCAAGAGATCATGATCTACAAAATTTAGCATTGACTCGCCTCGTTAAGTGGTTCCTTAAAGATAATCGGCATTTTTTTATATCTATTATAAGATGTATGTGACACCTTACATTTAGCCTTGATCTCCCTCCATTTTGCGGTGTTACCATTCTTTTCATGCATACATATATTTTCACTCGTATTCAACCTTCATGTAAAATCTTATTTTAGCTCAAAATATAAAACACGAGTCTTAAAGTTGAATTATCAATTTCCACATGTATCTAATAATATCTAACAATCCCACAATTCTCCTGGAGCTTCTTAATATTGAACAAAATTTGCCCATCTCATATATGACTACTCTTAGTCCATCCAACTTTTATTGGACTAGCTAAATATCGACATTAAGTTCTTGACTGTTCTCAACCAAGAACAAAATATATTATTTTGAGTGTAAAGACGTGTATTATTAGATATAAATCAGTTAATGCTCCTTTGTATATTTATAGTTGCTTTCGTATAATTAAATTACTAGAGAATAATCCTTTCAAAATTATTATTTATCACCGTCCAAAACGACAATATATAGTGGAAGATTACGTGAGGGGCACTGTTTGAGTAAAATTTGAAGTGTCGGAATGGGGATCCTTGACAATAATGTCCACCTTATTCTAAGAATATTTCCCAAAAATGTTAGAAGAAGAAACTTTAAGAATTTTGTTGTTAGGAATTTCCCATTTTCTAGTGGTTTAGATGTTGTGAAAGAACTTTTTCAGCATACGCTCAACCATATATTTAATTTATTCATTTATTCTGTATAAAATCTTTTTTGTTCTTTATATGGGACCCAAAAAATAATGACACCAATTCCATCACCAACAATATTAGAAAGGTTGTTTCTTTTGGCTTGAGGGAGAGTCAAAATCAACTTTCGACTCTTGGCCTAAAACAAACGGGCTCATATTTATTTCAAAGCTAATGACGAATAAGTGTGTAACAGTGTCAAATACTTTAGGATAGAATCCAACTATTGATCAATGTGTCATCATTACCATACATTAATTATAAACATAACTTATATAATCCAAAATGTGAAACTATATAAACTTTCAGTCAATACATACGTGTATATTTTTAAAAGCCCATTATACAATCATTTGAAGTATGTACTAAAGTATCATATAATTTAAAATTTATAAAAAAAAAAAATATTAACGTTTTAATGAATTTTAATGTTTAGAATGAATGACATTTAGGAATGCAATTGATTCGTTACTATATCAACTAAACTAATTTAAGATTTCTCATGACTAAAAATAATTAGATTTATTTTGTGTTATGGATTATACAAAATTTAACTCGTTGGAAAGACTCAATTTCTAAAGTAACACGCATTAGTATTTTTTTGAAATTATATTTTTTATTGTTAGTCATAACTCCATGAGACAAAAAGAGACAAGAGTTGGGAGCCACGACGTAACATTTGTCAAAAATATAAACATTACACTTTCAGTGAGTTCAGTCTCCACGCTATAAGTATTGTTGTGTAGATACAATTAAATGTACACAACTTTTATTCCAAAGCCTCTACTCTCACTCAATCAAGCACTAACTTGATTGTCAAATTGATTGCATGTACCACCCCTACCTTTGAGGAAAAGAAGTCATGTCATGTCAATGTAATCATAACTCTCGCTCTTCAACAAATCATCAGTGTTATCCGTGGGAAACAAATGTCTAATTCACACAAGAACTAAGATACCCTTTAGCCTTGACATGAGGACTACTGTTACAATATACTAAAATGTCACACATTATTTAAGAATTGTAATTAAAGATAATTTATAAACAAGACTCGAACTCTTTTACTTGCCGAAATATCTTTTACTAAAGACAAAATCGTGATGACATACACAAAAATATCAAAGTAAACAATACCTTAAAAATATAGCTTGAAATCAGAACACTAGAAAATTGCACTCATCTCCCTTAATATATGTCTAAATAACACATATACTTCTCTATATTTAAAAAAGACATTGATCTCTCTTAAATTACACTCATCTCCTCCTATTTTAGAAAATTAGACAAAATAGTAGATATGTGTCATTTGAACATATTTAAAAGCTATCATGTCTGTAGTACTCCAATTTTGTCCAACTATTTAAAAAATTTTAAAAAATAATACGTCATAACAATGTCCTTAATTTTATATATTTACGATCACATTTTTATTGTACTAAAAATTTCAAAAAACAAAATCAAAATTATACTCTTAAATCTACTCCAATATTTGTGCTTACATTATCATTGATGTTTTAACAAAGTGTCCAATTTAAATCATAAAAATATAAAAAATAAATAAAAAGTAACAATAACTAACAAACAAATAAAAATATGGTTTTTGGTAAAAATAGTACAAGTTTTCCTCCTCCACATTTTAAGTTTCCAGGTTTCCCTCCTTTTGAATATTCACCGATTTTGCACTCCATCAAACTTTGCACTCAATCAAACTTTGCATTCCATCAAAAAATAGAAGTCTCATCTTCATCAAACTTTGTACTCTACCAAACTTTGCACTCAATCAAATTTCGCATTCCATCAAAAAAATAGAAATCCCATCTTCATCAAACTTTGTAATCCATCAAACTTTGCACTCATTCAAACTTTGCATTCCATCAAAAAATAGAAGTCTCATCTTCATCAACTTTGCACTCCACAAAAAAGTAGAAGTCTCATCTTCAATTGTCACTCCATAATTTATGCAAAACAATAGAAAAAACGGAACTCAATTTATATACTAGACACAAATATTCATCCTTGTAGCCTATAAATTGCGAACCAAAATTTGGTTTAGAAAGAGTTTTGGCTTTCCTAAAAAATTAGAATAGAGAAAATAGAGTTCTTCTTTGCTTCTAAGATCAACAAAGAAAACCACAATCTTCTCAAAATATAGAGAGTTAGAGAGAGCATGAGCCACACATCACCATCTTCATCATCCTTTGCAATCTCTTAGGAAACCATCATCAAATCAACCTCCACAAATCACCACCACAAGCACTACCGTCATAGAGTCTATACAGCCACCTCCGTCAACTTTGACCTCCGAAGAACCACCCCACAAGTGTTATCGCTAAAGCATTTACTCAGCCACCACCGTCAACTTTGACCCTAGAAGAACCACCACCACGGGCAACTCCCCTTTCGTGGCCGTTTTTTGTGAGTTTGTTCTCTTTCTCTGTCTCTCTTTCTTAACAATGAAACTTATTTCTCTGTGTGTGTATTTATTTACCTTTTTTAAAAAAAACATTCATAATAAATAAATATTAGATTAATTAGATGTGACATCTTTTTAATTTTTGAGTTGTTAAAACACAAGTAGTACCACTTGGTGGCTTTAAAACTCAATTTTAAAACCGAAAATAATAAAAAAAATATTCTTAAAAAGATTGACTAGATGAGATATCTTTTTACTCCATGAGTTTTTGAGACATGGATTTTACAACTTGATAATCTTAAAACTTATTTTTTTTAAAAAATAATTATTCAAATCAAAAAAACTATTACTTTTTTTTCCAGTCAAAACAACTCTTTTTTTTTTTTATCAACAACAAAACACAATTTCTTTAAAAGCAATCAACACATCCACATTTTCTACCCAAAAACTACGTAGCTTTGATTTCTCCATCGCACCGGGAGATACGTAAGAGCAAGATCACACTCTTGTCAAACACATTAATAAAAAATCTTTTTCTTCTTCTCTTTTTTAAGCACACACTTAATTTAAAAAACAATTGATATTCGTATATAATAGTAAGGAGAAATAAGTAAATTTAAGTTAATATTAATTTGGTGCAATTAATTATAAGTAACTTTTTTTTAACGGATGTCGTAGGGTGCTAATCCCTATGCATAATCGACTCCCGAACTCAAAATTTGATTTCAAAGATAAATTTTTATATTGTTTTATTTTTAAGGATTTACCTATATTTTAGAAATTTCATAAATTTACCAAAAAAAACTTTAAATTTCATAAAAATACTAATTTTTATATTATTATCTTTTAATTAAAAGGGTCTAATTTTAAATTTTGCTTAATCAAATAAGATGTATAAGGGTATTTATAATAATCTTTTTTCCTATTTAACACTAAAGTAAAATAGATATTGTTGCGGGAAAAAAATTTGGATACCTTTTAATAGTAGGATTTCAAATGTAAGGATTCTCATTTTTTTTTTCATTTGATTAAAATGTATTGAATAATTAACAATGATTGTGTCTAACAGAATGAATTATAATCCTCTTAAAATATGATAAACTCAAATTTAATTTTTATTTAAAAATATATTCATATATATTTAGTGTCTAAAATATTTTTACTTAATTGATACTAATAGTATAAAAAAATTATTAAATATAATGATATAAAATTGTTGGTGAATTAAATATTATTGTTGGCCAACTACTAAAATAGAACTTATAAATAAGGCATGCACTTAAACTATGTTCTAAAATATCATTTGTGAGGTGACAAGATAATTGAAAACATAATTCCCAACCAAGGCCACTACTTTGCCTTCATCCCAGCTAAGGGAGACCAATTCTCATGGAAAATTTATATTGAAGAGCATATGGTTCTGTCCCTATTAATTTCCCACTAGTACACACCTATACACACAGAAACAGAGACATCGAGTGGACAACATTCATCTATTTGTCCTAACATGAGAACTTATTTTTAGTATATCCTTTTTTTAAACATTATTTTGTCTATTTGCTCTTCCTTTTTATGTGTACTTTCCATAAAGGGTAACGTATTAATGCCACCACAAGTTCATTCATGACAAGACATTCCTATCTTCACACGTACTCTGCCAGTATGACAAGATTGGATTGTTCCATTGCTCTCTTTTTGCTGGTTAATGTCGCTTAATTTACAATTGAAAAATTAATCTTGAGACAAACTCCATCCTAAATACTTTTTATATATATATATATATATATATATAAAAATTTGATAAGAATATGTTTTTTACATTTTTTTAATATATGTAAAATTATCCAATGATTCATTTATTATACGAGGAGAAATTATTTGGTAAAAAAATATCTTGACATAGAGTTACTCATGAACACAATATACATGTAACCAAAGACATTTCTTGTAACAAATTGGGGAAAATTATTCCCACTTACACATATGTTTTATCTATTAATAAACTTTTTTATCTCTATTAATTATTAAGTGTTCCTCTGCATTAAAACAATATTAAATAATTTTTTCACAAGAATTAGACGTGCAATTAATTTTTTAATGATTATTTGATCACATATAGAGCGATATTTTTTATAG
>JBBPBT010001003.1:2130476-2148131 GCA_037974875.1 Cicer bijugum | reverse complement strand
AAGTATAACTTAAATAAAAAGTGACCTACAATTAATATTAAAAGAAAAAGAAAGAAAAAAATAGTCACAGTTGTAATGTAGAAAAACAAAAAAAAAACAGAAAATTTATTTATTTTATTATTTAATACGGTTTTAACATTAACTAACTGTAACATAACTATAATTAAAAATATGTTAGCACGATTTTTTTAACTTTCAGCTATGCCACAAATATAATTAGGAAACATAAATAAATAATTTTTTTTAGTGATAACGGTAAAATATGAGTTAAGTAAGTTTGTTTTTGAAAGAAAAAAGAAAGGAGTTTTTTTTACCCAATCCACACCAACTTTTCCACCCATATTCATTCAGTTGTTATCCGTAAATTGCCAATCATAAATTGCTTTGCAAAAACAAAATTATTTGCTTGAGGGAGCTAGCTCTCATGTCTTTTTCTATCTTTTGTTTTTTGGTTTGGTTCTATTCCATTTTTTGTTTTTTATCACGTCACGTCCCTCGTTATTTATTGATTTTTATTTTGTAAATTAAAATCGACTTTTAAATAAAAACAAGCAAAATTAGCCCAAGCAGCTAGTTTTGTCTCAAATCCTTATGAGAGAGCCTACGCTATCATTTTCACCATATGATGACATATTTCATTAATTGAGGATCATAGTCACATAAGAGATTTTAGAACTAGTAATTAATTAATTGGACACCGCCTCCCAACATGAAAGGGCATTTACATTTTGCATAATTCAATTGATTTTCCATAAATCATGGCATTTGCTTATATTGCTAACTGATTGGTAACGATTTGCCAAATTTAACACGACCAGGTTTATATTCCCCTACTATATATATATACTTGTGTAATTAATTGTGTAGCCACTACAAAGACAATTAATCTCCTTGTCCCACTTGAAATCCATCTTATATGCATTAAGGGCTATATGGAGACAAAGATGTACAATATATATTATTAAAAATTTATATATAGCTGTGAAATTTTGAATTTAAATTAATAATATATATTCAATTTAACAATATTGATAAAATATATTTTATCAGTACAAAATAAAAAAATAAAAAAATAAAGTATATGTTTTTATTATAATTCTTTCTCAATTCTTAGAGATTAAAACTATCAACAACTTGGATAAAATTATGACATATTATTAGAAATACTACAAAATTATATATATATATATATATATATATATATATTGCATTGTTAACTACTAATATTCATTATTAATTTGATCCTATGAACATAGTAGTCTAACCCGTAAAGCCATAAGTCCAAATAAAATAACAAACATTGGTTGGATACATTTCATTTTACCTTTGAATAGGAATCTATTTTTCCTTGTTTTCCCACAAAATTACCATGCTCTATACAATTAGGTAGTAAAATATAAAATTGAAGTAAAAAAATGAAGCACAAAATGAAAGAAGTGCACATTCCAACTAGTGCTCCATCTTTTTATGTCCTTTTGCCTGTCTGTTTATTTGTCACACAACAAAATGAAAGACAAAACATAGTGACCAACCAATCGTCTACAATTCCATTTTCACTGACATCTTTTTTGCTTGTAATGTAAATAACCATACGGCATAATTAAAAAAATTCCATCCATCATTTTCAATTAGTACCTCTCCTACGTGACCACATAACCTTAGCTAGGTTCTATATATTCTATCATATTTGTTTTTGAAGTTCCATAATTAGTGATGATTTTGAATGATCAAAGGATATAAGTATTCACACAACCTTCCAAGAAAGTTAATTAAGTGTCTCAATTAGAAAAGATACTTTATAAGTATTAATTTAATGAAAAAGTTGAGACAATGACTAGGATGTCAGCCGACCAAAATCACACTCACACAGGACCAAATTATAAATTGCAATAGAGACTTGTACATATAGTAGTACTATTTAAAAGAAGCATAAGGGACAGTAAAAGAATATAACACAAACCCTTATAAAACAAATAAAATCTTGAGAGGCATTTTTGTTTCAAGAACATATACATCAAAAAGTAGAGATAGATTATCTTAAAAAAAGAGAGAGAATTTTTCTTCTATTTTGTTGACTCTAGTCTCTATAAAGACATCAAAAACCACGAAAATGATGTAAATTGAGAGCAAAAAGTGGTTGATATGATTAAGATATGTATTATTTTGTTTTAGACTTTGAATGCTTATATGTTTATAGGTGCATTATTCTCATAATTGTGATTATATTATGATTAAAATATAATAATGCACACAATTTGAAATATAGAGTAACTATTTAATTTTCTTAAAAAAAAAAGTAGAAAGAGCACAGCTATCCATTATATAGAGAATGTGAAAATACGAATTATGAATAATAGTTATTCCATGAGGTTGGTTATGTGTTGTGAAACAAATTGCTTCGTAATAACAAATATCTTATAGACATTAATTTGTTAATGTACTAAAAGATATAAAATTTAAAATTTGTATTTAAAAAAAAATTAATTTTAAAAAATTTAAATATATACTTCATGATAAGTTTTCAATAAAAAAATTATTTAAATTTTGAACAACTACACTAAAGACGTTTGATTCTATGATCAAAATTTTTAACTACACAATGATATGATCTTAGTCGTCTGATCAACATTGAATGATCACAATTTTGAGTTAAGAATTTTTGTTTATAAGAAATTTAAAATCTACCTTTAATTTTAGACCATACGATCTTTGATCGAACGACTGAAAAATACAAGACTACATACAATCACGTTGCATGTGGGATCCATCCACACGAAGCTTCATAGAGCGAGGAGAAGGGTACCACTTTATATTAATATCATATTTGATATTATTTGCGTGTGAAGCAAACCTTTTTAAAAGACGATGATGGACTAAAGTCATGAGTTGTCTATGGAGAGCATGCAAAAGTTGTTAAGGATTTAAGGAAGTTCCTAGAGAAAAAAAATAGTCGATTACGACTAATTAATTCATAACATACGAGTTAAAATATCAAAAAGAACAAGTCATATCCATCAATTTGAGCCAATATTAAGAATTTGAAAATTATAGTCAACTTACTGGTATAACCTGAGACTGAAGAACATGTTCCACTAGACATCATTACTACAAAAAAATGATTTTAATAGCACTTCTGCATACAAATGTTATACTATAGTGTGCGGAGGTGGTTTATAGCGTTTCTAATTGGGGTGCTATAAGTTGGTGCACATTTAATATCATTTAGGCTTAATTGCAGTTTTGGTCCTCCTATTTTAGCTGAATCGTGAAAGTAGTCCCTCCATTTTGTTTCTCCCCAGTTTTGGTCATTCAAACAGAATTTTGGTCCAAATTTTGATAAAATTTCATTTTTTAAAGCCTTATTACACCATTTATGATCATATATTTCAAGTACAATTGTTCCAAATGAGATCTTGAGGCATGATGTGACTTAAATAAATGCAAAAAAAATGAAATTTCATGAAGTTTTGGACCAAAATTCTGCTTGAGGGACCAAAACTGGAGAGAAACAAAATGGGGGGACTACTTTCACGATTCATCTAAAATAGAAGGACTAAAATTGCAATTAAGCCTATCATTTATTGTAAAAAACAATATAAAGAAAAGATAAACAAAATCAATAGCTTTTATTGCGTAACTTGTGAACTCCTATATTAAAACAAAAATAAATAAAATAAACCCTTTAACACCCTTCGAAACCCTTACTCCATCATCTTCTTCAGTTTTACTAAAATACATATTTCTTCCATAAAACCGTCACTTATAATACCTCACCACCATTGTCGTTGATCGAATGACGTCTTTGTCACATCTCTTGGAGTCAATACAACATAAAAATCGTCTCCTTGTGAGAAATCCTTTTGAAACCCTAGTTCCTTTTTTAATAAGATCTCAACACTTGAGCCATTAACATGCGATTTGACATTGAGTCCCTCCAACACCCAACTCGTGTTATCGTATAACTCACATTGTTCATGGTTGTCGTAGAAACTTATTGCTCATTGTCATTGGAGTAACCTTGTCGTTGTCGTAAAACTGATAACCATCATCGACGTGATAACATGTCGTCACTCGTAATGTATCTCTTTCTTTATCCATGCAATGTTTGGTGCCGCACTTAGTTGCAAGCCCATTGTGGACATCAAATATATTATCTCCATTATTTCCACTATTATGAAAGGTGTTGTGCATCAAGATATTTTTTTTTCATTGTTTAGGGTTTATGAACCTTGATTGGTTAAATCAATGTTATAATTGTTGTGTTTTATGGTTTTCCTTCAGGTAGGTGGAAATTCAAATCAAGACAATGTATTGTATGTATAGGGTCATTCCTTTTTATATCTTTTAATCTCGAGAATATTTCTCAAAGTAAAGGTGAAATCGAGAAGACTCTTCAGATACACTAGTAAAAAATATGCCTTAAAAAAAAATCAATTTGCTCCTTTTTTGTTTTTATTGTAGTTGCATGCTATCATTGAGATAGTTGTTTGAGTCTCACTCTACATGTTTAGAGACTTCAATTGAAAACTTTTGAAACTAGTTATAAACATATACTTTTAGTTTCACTCACATATTCATGTTCCTAGTTTCCCATATCTTAACAAAAAAAAAATTTATAGAAGACTAAAATAACACTTTAATTTTATGTAAATATTAGAATTTTAGTCAAAATCCGTTGAATAATAATTCACGACTTCGTCACTACTCATGACTATACTGTCTTCTTGTTAAACATATTTAAATAAATATTTAAAACTCAAAAGACTATATATTATGTCTCTTATAAATAGACATTTATGATATTTTTTATAAAATAAATATATATCTTATATTAAATCCACATCAATTATAATATTATGGATAAAGATTATGCAAATTAATTCAAAAATAGTATTGTGAATTCTAGATATTACACTAAAACTCAAAAATTTGGTTGGGACAGAAAAGAGAATAGTGGTAAGAGGTGAATGATTTTCCCACCTCATATATGAATGATGTCCAATGAGTATAAACAATGAAAACACCTTTGTTACCATGGTTATGTTTGTGACGTAAGGATGATAGTAACCAGCACTAGGATTATAGATAGGACCATCTATCATACATATCATGGCCACTACTCTTTTTCCTCACTGCCACCTCTCTTCTCTTCACATTTTCACACACTCTCTCTCTCTCTCTCTTCTCTACAAAACAAAACACAATTCTCTTTCTCTCTCTCTCTCTCTCTCACTCCCTCCCGACACTGTTTCATTACCCGACAAAACCAACCTCTGCCTCTTCCACTATCTCTCTCTCTCTACCAGTGGCTCTCCCTCTAATATTCCCCCTAAAACCCTTCCTTTTTCTCAAACCACACAATTCCATCTCTCTCTCTCTGAGCAAACACAAGAACCTGAACCTGTTTTATTTTATTTTTTTGAAGTTGAAAAAAAAAACACCCCACCATTTGAAAATCACACAAAAACATTCTCTCTACAAACCCACCATTTCCCATTTCTCTTTTACACATTCCACTCTTCAAAATTCTTTCCTTTTTTCATCTCAAATGGACAACATTATAGTAGTACCTGTCTACAAACTCGAATCTCGTGGCTTAGTGTAGAAATCTCTTTACTTTACTTTCTTTCTCTAAAACTTTTTTAACCGGAGAATGGCATGCCGGAAACTGAACTCTGGGAACTTGGATCCACAACGAAAGAGAAGTGGAGGATTGAGAACTAAACAAGCAGGAAGAGGATCGTGCCGTGGTAGTTAGGATTCGGAATCAAAACTTTTTCTTGATAATGCATGGTCAACAACAAGTTTGACACTTACCCTTTTGTTTGTTTTTTTGGTGCTGTTCCTGGGTGCTATTGTTTCTTCCATTAGGATTAGGAATTTAGCAGGAAGAGTGTTTTTTTTTTCTTTAGAATTTCCAAGATGGGTTTTTTGTTGAAAGAAGTTTTGAAGACTCTGTGCAATCGGAATCAGTGGTCTTATGCTGTGTTCTGGAAGATTGGTTGCAACAATTCCAAGTAATGCAAACATATTTAAGTTAAAATGTTTCTTTTTTGTGTTTTTGAAGTTTGTATTTCTATCTTTTATTACATGCACCTAACCTTGGTTTTTCTGTTTTTGACATATTCTAATTAAGGGTAATTGAATGTTTCAAGTTATTTAATCTTTGTATATATATGGAGCTATTGTTTGCGTTTTCCCTTTACTTTCTGTGTTGGATTGAGGCTTGTGTATGCGTAATATTTACATTTACATTAGAGTAGATTCTATTTCTGGGGTTGGTTATTAGATATGATATGATTGACATATTGAAATGTTATTGAGTGGCCACTTCTTCCTTAGATTTGATTAGTATTCATGTACTCTGCTGAATATTCATTCTTACTTTGGAATTTTGTGCTTTGTAAGCTTCTGGTTTGTCTTCAAGAATCTTATTTATTTACTTATTCAAAAGAAGTAGACTTGATGTTGTTGTTTTACCAGGCGCATGGCCTATTAGATTGGTTCTGTAAAGGATTCTGTTAATTCAGAATGTCTTTCTTGTTTGATTCTATTTGGCCTTATTTCCAGTTATAATAAAAAAACTGATTTTTTTTCTTCAGCTAAACAGGCTTGATTTGTGGTCCATCTTTGTCATGCTAGCTAGCACTATTGTTGTGATGTGTCACTGCTTACAGCAAATAAAAGATAACTAAAAATCAGCTCTGTTTCCTTGCTTTGTTCTTCTCAATATTTGATTGTTTTTTTCCCAATCTAATATGTGAAAGTTCTTTTTTGCTTCTTTATTAATCTCAGCATCCAAATGGTTGTTAAATATTAGTACACTTTTTTTTGACTATATGGTGTCTCACAGACTCTTCAGGTTAAAGGCATGTCCGGTGTTTGATACATGTTTGTGTCCGACATTGGCACAATATTTACATATGTAGTTACATTCAATTACTTCTTTTTTTATTGAATTTTGAAGGTTTTCTACGTGTTAGTGTTGTGTCTGGCAGGGTCTGTGTAAATGTCGGTGCTTCATGAGTATAATTTTTGGTTTGCTTAATTGGGTATCGTTTGACTTGGCAGGCTATTAATTTGGGAAGAATGCTATCATGAACCCTTGTTAGGTCCTTCCCCTCGAGGCATAGTAGGGATGTCTAATTTGCCTAATCAGAATGGGGAAGGATGCTGGTTTTCTTCCGAGTCTCAATCGTTTCACCTAGGAATTCGAGAGGAGGACAAAGTCTCTTCTTTGATTAACAAAATGACAGTAAATAATTTAGTCATTGTTGCAGGTGAAGGGTATGTAATTTATGTTTTCACCCATTTTCACCTGTTTGTTCCAAATTTCCAACGGTACTTATGTGCTGCTTCTTGCTGTTACTCAGTATGATTGGAGGGGCTGCATTTACCAACAGTCATCAATGGATTCTCTTGAACAATTTCGCAAAAGATGCATATCCACCTGAGGTATACAGCTTTACTTGTTGTTCAAATGTAGAATGGTTGCAAATTGCAATGTATCTTCTGTCTAGCATGAGTGTTGTGATCATAGTTTTCAGTTGCGGTTGTGATTCGAACCTCTATATTGTGAGAAAATGTGGTCAAAATTATGGTTTTTCATTGCTAAACTTCAATTGGTGTTCTGAATCTAATTGTTTATACTTCTGAACTTCAATTTGATTTCTTATGAGTGTGCTCTTTTTAGGTATATGCTGAAGTGCATCACCAATTTTCAGCTGGAATGCAGGTTTGCAATTTTCATTTTGCTCCATGTTTTGTTATCGTGTTTTTCATTGCTGTTTCATCATACTGTATTGTATTATTTTTGCAGACCATAGCAGTTATTCCTGTGCTTCCTCATGGGGTTGTTCAACTTGGTTCTTTCTTGCCTGTAAGTCCTTTTTCTCTAGTTGCAAATTTTGTTCTGTATTTTTGGAGAGATGTAATCTAACTTTTTCCAATTCCAATGATCTAATGCTGGTGTACTTAGTTATGGTGAGAGGTCAGAATATTCACCTCATATCGAGAGTGAATTATCCTGGTTAACTTATGCACATAAAAGTTAAAACTTACATATCACTTGAGGATCAAATGAGTATGATTGTTGAAATGAATTTAGGATATCCAGTCTTCAAAGTAGAGACAACGGTGAATGAGTAGATCCCTGTTGTGTTATAATTTACTCTTGCGGTCTAAATTCTATATGACTTGAGTTGTATCTATCTGTGATTCCCCGATATGAGATATGATTAGGAATGACAATTTTAAAGAGAGTTGGGTAGCACTAGTCATAGAAAAGATTGTGGAAACTCAACTAAAGTGGTTTGGGTATGTGGAGAGGAGACCTGTAGATTCTGTAGTAAGGAGAGTAGGTCAAATGGAGGATAGTCAAATTGCTATAGGCAGGGGAATACCTATAAAAACTCTTGAGAGAAACTATTAGGAAATACCTAAAAAGTATTAGATTAATGAGTTGATTAGAGATATGATATATGCCAGGACATTATGGTATTAGATTATGTAGCTGACTTTACTTAGTGGAATAAGGCTTGATTGTTTTTGTAGTCTAGTATTGCTGTTTGTTTTGTCATTTGAGTATTATGAATCTCATGAGTGTTATCCTATTATTCCTCAACTAAATAGCAATATTAATGGTACAGATAATGGAAAATATGGGATTTGTGCATGAAGTCAAGAGCCTGATCTTGCAATTGGGGTGTATTCCTGGTGCCCTTCTATCTGAAGACTATTCAGAAAAACTTTCAAATGAAAGACTCACTAAACCTGCTACTTCTGGTGTGCCTATGCCTGCTGATTCAGCGGTTGTTACTTCAAATTGCACTCCTTCAATAATTAATGTCGCTAATCGACAAAGTTATTTATCTCATGCTTCAAAGCCTAATATTCAAACCCTTTGTCCATTAAGGGAAAAAATTAGTAAATGTCAGGGTTCTGAATGGACACCCCAAACCCACAATCTGAACGAGATATCCAATAAACTTTTCCAAGAGGATAGAGTTGTGGAGGCTGAAGTAATACCCTCAAATTTTCATTCAAGCCTGCAACAGCATTCTGTTGCATATAATGCAAGATCTGAATTCAATAATCTAAGTTCTGGCAGTACTTCATTACTTCAAGGAATCCCAGTACATGATGGGATGAATAGTATTTTGGGGACAAATCTGATTACTAGTTCAAAATCGCCTAAAGCATCTGCAACAAATTTATCTGGAGCCCAAGTTGGGAATGAACTTCAAAATGACGATTCGACTAATGCAGTGTGTCATTCTCGGGCAAATTTGGCTAGTCGGTCAGGTGCCTACGACTTGCTTCAGGCCCCTAACATTCCCTCTTTTAATGTTGAGGATCATATCCCAGGTTTTGTCCATGATTGCTTTCATGAAGACAGTACCAATCAATCTGCAATGACCATGGGTTCTGAACACAAAGAAGCTTGTGCTCAACCTCCATCAGGTGATGACCTGTTTGATATTTTAGGTGTGGATTTTAAGAACAAACTTCTAGAAGGACACTGGAATGAACTGTTTGCCGATGAATCAAATGCAGATGTCGAAAATAAGATTAAAAAGGAAATATGCATGAACGTGGAGGGTACGAATTCTGATTATTATTCAGTTGACGAATCAATGTTGGACAGTGGCATTTTTTCTGGGATGTCAACAGACCACCTCTTGGATGCCGTGGTTTCGAAGGCCAAACCTAGTTTGAAACAGAGTTCCGATGACATGTCTTGCAGGACAGTATTGACCGTTAATAGTACCTCGTCTATTCCTTCTCCTGCCAGTAGACCGATTATGGCTGGTAATTTCGAAGGCGGGTTGTTTGATTTTTCTAAGTATAGAGGTAAAAAAGTTGCAGTAGAAACTAGTTCTCTAAGGTCCGGTTGTAGCAAGGATGGTGCTGGAAACTGCTCTCAAACTACTACCATATGTGGATCTCGACTTAGTTCGTGGTTGGAGAATGGTGGCAATGTGAAACATGAAAATAGTGTTTCAACTGGATACTCTAAGCGACCGGACGAAGCTTGCAAATCTAATCGCAAAAGGCTGAAACCAGGAGAGAATCCTAGGCCTCGACCTAAAGATCGTCAAATGATTCAAGATCGTGTCAAAGAATTACGAGAAATCGTTCCAAATGGAGCAAAAGTATTTCCCTCTCTTATATCTTATCTTAGTTACAGATTTTTCAAAAGAAATTAAATATATCCAGCTACTAATTCTTTTTCTTTAATCTATTTGTTATGATTTAACAGTGTAGCATTGATGCGCTGCTGGAACGGACGATTAAGCATATGCTTTTCTTGCAAAGTGTGACAAAGCATGCTGACAAGCTCAAACAGAGTGGGGAGTCTAAGGTATGAAAATACACACATTAGCTGGTAGCTCGAATCAAATATCAATCAACTGGAAAATCCTTTATACAAATAAAAATTTGTTCTACGTCATTTAAGCTATGAAGGACTATAAATAAGATAATGTTCTTAACAATGTCTTGAACTGACGAAATTACTAATAAGAGAAATATTTGTGTTTTCCTTAAATATGTAGATTATTAGTAAGGAAGGTGGGTTGTTATTGAAAGACAACTTTGAGGGAGGGGCTACATGGGCGTACGAGGTTGGCTCCCAATCAATGGTTTGTCCTATTATAGTCGAAGATTTGGATCCACCTCGTCAGATGCTAGTGGAGGTAATGAGGATGCTTTGTAAATATATAAAGTTATTTGGTCCTAACAAATTTCTTTATAACCTCTATAATATGTTTGTTTGGTTATTCTTACAGATGCTTTGCGAGGAACGGGGTTTCTTTCTTGAAATAGCTGACTTAATCAGAGGATTAGGGTTAACCATCTTGAAGGGGGTAATGGAAGCCCACAACGGCAAAATCTGGGCACGTTTCGTTGTTGAGGTAATATCTGCTGTCACCTTCAATAACTAAGCATTTTCTAGGTGTAGCAGGGAAAATGTGACTGTAGGAGAGATGGATTTTGATGTTTGTTGATTTTGATGTAATCTTAAATACTGGCTGCTTCAATTTGCAGGCAAATAGGGATGTTACTAGGATGGAAATATTTATGTCACTCGTTCGTCTTCTCGAGCAAACGATGAAGGGTAATGCATCTTCGTCCAATGCAATCGACAACATGATCGGTTATAACTCTTTACCCCAGAACCCTACCCAGATAGCAGCAACTGGAATGCCTAATAGTATGAAATGAATCACTTGTTACACGGTTTCTTCGAAGTATCAGTGTGTTGAGAGCAGGTCCAGTAATGCTTGCCATGACCAACATCAAATCCATAACACTGTCTAACTGTTTCAGTTTTACATCTCATATATTAAATATATGAATCCATTTTGAAGAGGAATGAATCTTTAGGTAGATAGTTAAAAGCATCTCAAGTTTATAAGAATATGTATTTCTATATTAGTACCTGAGTGTTTATTTTTCCGGTGTCTGACCAACATATAATGTATCCGTGTGTTGGCACGGTTATCTTCTGATCTATTACTCACTCAGATGACATGCATCCTTTTTTTTCAAGCGATGGTGGCAAGTAGCGTGTGTCCGGAAGTTGGTGTTGTAATTTTTATATTTCAGATGTATAGATATTGAAGGGCATGGAAAGAAAGGGTTCATGTGCACTTTTTCTTTTGTGGCTCTTCTTCTACTCATGGTTTTCCTTGGGGTTGTGATGAATTTGGTAGTGTTGCATTACATGAAATACTTAAGTGTTGTAAATGTAATCCCTATTCTCTAAGTGTGGTTTGTATGTTAGTGGAATTAATGAGGTAGAGTAATCTTTTTCATATATTTTCAGTTGTGTTTAATTTGGAAGCAAATTATAGGTGGACAAGTTTGATAATATTTTTAAAAAGTATAATTTAACGGTTTTTTTCAATTTTATATTTGATACAATGATTTTTTAAGGTCGATTCTATGAATTAGGTTTTGATATTTTTTTTTACATTGATCGAGTAATTATTTAATCTATAAAGTATAAGAGGATTGTTTCAAGGAGTGTCATTAATTTTGTTAAAGTTGAAACTCTTAAAAACTAATTCATAATGGAATAAGTACTTCATCTAAATTCCTTAAAATGAATTCAACCTAGATCACTTATAATTCACTGCCACAAACCTCTCAACATTGAAAACAACAATTATCATAAAAAGGTACAAACTAAAGATAAGTAGGGATTGTCATTTTTCTTATTTATTAAAAAAGACCAACTTTTTTCTTTCTTGTATATCTATCTAGCACCATTATGTTTAGTCGGGCTAAAATAGTTAGCATTGCAAACTTTGCAGTTGTTCTATAACCCCCACTTTAATCAATTGGTCATATCATGGCTGTCCAAGCAAGGGATATATATACTTTGTAAATGTGGCTGCTTCGAATAATACATGAACTTTGCCAATCTATTGTAAATTATCAATGATCACTAACTTTCATTTAGACAAGTTTGACATAATTATAATTTATAAAATAATTTCAACTAACATATGTTTTAAATTTTTAACTTATCAACATCTGTTATGATTTTATATATGTATTTATAGATAAAATATGATAAAATTTCTAGAAAAATAGACTTGAATTATTAACTTAGATGACTTATTATTTTATGACTCAATATATAATATTATAATTTTTTTCACACAATATATAATATTATTATTAATGACCTATCAAACATGAACACTTCTAAAATTAGGCGTGTCTCAGTGTCCGACACATGTATGACATCTCCGACAAGTGTTACTTAAACACTTTTTTTTTATAGATTTATTTCCAAACATCTTTTAGACATATCTCTTACACATCAACACAACTAAAAATATTTCATAACAATAATGATCAATAAAAGGGTTAAAGACATCAAATTTAATTGAATCGTGTTTAACTTTTGTCTCGGAGTATATAATTCGTAATTAGTGATTAATGATAGACTACACCTTTTCCTTTTTTATTTACTATTATATACCGATTTTGATTGAAATTAAAGCCTAGGTTATGCTGAAAAAAATCTGTAACATAAACGATTAAGGTTGACTATTAGTATAAAATATTTGATATTGTATATCGCGAAGTTGTTTGGACGTCCATAGTGCGGTGTCCTCCATTACACACGAAGTCCCAACAACCTTTTTGTCCCTCCATCTCTTATAAGTTGCAATGGTGGAGATCGTGCAGAAGCCATAAAAGTTTGTACAATTAATTATTATTCAAAATTTCTACATATACACTAACCAGTGGGAGGACTACTTAATTAACCACATCATATATAATATATAGTTTAATATGTTATATCCATTTAAAATAGTACTATAGCACTTTTGATCCCACTTTAGACACTTGTTTTTGTTTTCTCGCCATCAGTAGTGGCTGCCTGTGGACGCCGCCGGTGTTGTTATACAAGACAAAATTGTTGAACTATACCGTGTCTTCAAACCCGGTGGCTAGCCGTACGTTGTTAAAACCCACTAAGCCATGCATGTATAGTATAGTCTTTAGTGCTCTACAATACCAAAAACCTTTCTAAACTTTTTATTTTTTATTTTATCCGTGGAATGTTCAAAGAATCTAAATTATATCACAAATCTTCATAAACAGTTATTAATAAAAGTTCATTCTTTGAATTCAGGGATGCTTCTTTCTTAAATTCTTTTCAGAATTTATCAATTCAGAATAAACACATATATGATAATTGTATCAGTCAAACAAAATTCTCAATAGAGTTTATATGCAAGAAATATAAATATTGACATGAAAGAAAAGAAACACAATTTATCTATAAGAAAGAACAATATCATAAATTAGATTATCTCAAATAAAATAAGAAGAAACATTATTGCAATAGAACTTCAAAATTGATTATCTCATCACTTATATAGTAGAATATTAATAATATTAAAAAATATAAATGTATCATTATGAGTAAATATGAAGAGAAAGAGAGAAGCGAGAAAAGTATAGTTTTTACATTTTTTTCTTCAATATGTGTTCTTTACAATACAATGTATTTATCGGTCACAAAACTATATAAACAATCACATTAACACTAGAAGTAAAGACCAATATTAGCAAATTCATTCACTAATTTAAAGGCTTCGTTTGTATACAGGTTATTATTATATTATTCTCAATACTTAAATCACTAATGTAAGTTAAAAAGTTTTGACAACCAAAGTTGCCACAAGAAACAACAGAAAAGTTGAGTGGAGTTTCCCCTAGAAAAGCATCTGAATAGAATTATTATAACACAAAATAAGTTTGAATTATTTGACTCTTCATTCTCAGGTGTGCTCCTTATATCTATAAATAAGATATGGACCCAAAATTATAGTTCAAAGTTACTCCTCTTCCAGTTTCAAATAATAACTGAGACAGAGCAGTAGCTTCAACTAATAATAAAATAATTGAGGTTGTGCAATTTTCATAGCATGGCGTCTCAAACAAATCCAATAAGTATCAGAAAGGGTTGGCAACGTTTGATGAACTTGCACAGTGAGTTTATTGCTAATATTGTCAATGTGATGTTGCAACTGAAAAAACTTGGAAAAGAAGATCCTAGAAGGGCCATTCATTCTTTCAAAGTAGCATTTGCCATTACACTTGTTTCATCATTTTACTATTTTAAATCTCTCTATGATAGTTTTGGTTCTTCTGCAATGTGGGCTGTTATGACTGTCACTGTTGTCTCAGAATTTTCTGTAGGCAAGTTCTGTATTTTTTTTTTCTTCTAATAATATCTCAAAGTTTTTAACATTAGCTAAACTTAAATAAAGATTATTTTAAAGGAACTAAAAAAATATTCAACAAGTTATTTAGTTGTATTAAACAAGTATATAGAATATGAGTAATTAATTTGATTATGTGGCACATATATGCAGGAGCAACACTTGGAAAAGGTTTAAATAGAGGTTTAGCAACATTTTTGGCTGGTGTTCTTGGGCTTGGATCTTATTACATGGTTCATTCAATTTCAAGAGGAGATCATATAATAGAACCTATACTTCTTGGAATCATAATATTTCTAGCAAGTAATATTTACTTATCCAATTGTATTTAATTAACAAAAAAAATTAGATATTTTTCGTATGATTTTTAACTTATAACACACATTTTATAGTTTTAACAAACTTTGATAAAATTATGATTTTGAAAAAAATTAAAATTGATTAAATTAAAAAACATACTTCAGAAAATGCACATAAATTTTTGCATTTAATTAATTTCACTAATAGGAACTATGTAGTATTTAAAACAATACTAACCAATAAAAAAATTAAAAATGATTGCAGCTGCAGGGGCAACATATGTTCGATTTTTACCTCAAATGAAAGCAAGATATGATTATGGGTTGCTAGTATTTATCTTGACATTTTGTTTGGTATCTGTATCAAGCTTTAGAGACAACGAGATACTTAAAACTGCACAAGATAGGGTTACCACAATTCTTATAGGTGGATTAATTTCTGTGATGGTTTGCATCTTTGTGTGCCCTGTTTGGGCTGGTGGTGATCTTCACAATTTAGTATCAAAAAATATTCAAAAACTTGGTAACTTTTTAGAAGGTGTGTAACCTACCCAATTTTGTAAATTTTTATTTATGCATTATGTATTGAGAAACTTTGAAATTGACAATTTTGTATGGTGAATTTTAGGTTTTGGAGATGAATATTTTGGAACATTAGAGGATGGAGAATCAAATAAATTATCAATGCAAGAATATAAGAGTGTACTTAATTCTAAACAAGTTGAAGATAACTTGGTGAGGAAAATAAACCAAAACTATGTTATTGTTAAAACCAAATTTGTATGTTTCTCTACTACAAATGGATTTGTCACTGTCCTCTCTGACTTATTAATTAGTTCAATCATTTCTACCTTTTATAGATAAATTTTGCAAGATGGGAACCTTGCCATGGTTGTTTCAGATTTCAATATCCTTGGCAACAATATCAAAAGATTGGAAACCTATCAAGACAGTGTGCATATCGGATTGACGCCCTAAATGGTTTCCTTAACAATTTTAACAAGGTAGGGTATATTTTTAGTCTCTATAAAATTTTTTATTTTAATTTATGTATTAACTTTTTAGCAAATTATACAACTATAAACTTTGATTAATATAGATAGACTAAAAGCACACACTTTTATAATCTATAAAGACTAAAAAATTGTTACAGGACTAAAAATACAATTTGACTAAATCTTTTAGTATTTTGTGGAAAAGTTAATGACTTATTTATAATATGTTGAATTTATTGATAGACACCAAAGGAAATGAGAAGCAAAATACAAGAACCCTGCATGAAAATGAGCATAGAAACAGGAAAGGCATTAAAGCAATTATCAGTGTCACTCCATAAAATGATTCCACCATCTGCTGCAAATACTCACATTGCAGCATCTAAAATTGCTGCCACAAACCTCAGGTCCATGATCAAAACAAAATTGTTGGAAGAGTACACCAATATGTTTGAGGTTGTTCCAATTGTAACTGTGGCTTCCTTGTTGCTTGATGTTGTTTCTTCGACCGAGAAACTCGCCGAATCGATTCAAGAACTATCAAACTTAGCAAAATTTAAGAACAAGGAGAGTAAAGTTGCTGCAGAGGATCAAAAGAGTCCTGGTCATGAAGAAGTTCCTCATTGTGTTATTACAATTAACCAGTTTTCTACAAATTTGACACATAATATTGGGAGTTCCTAAATGTTTATATTTTACTGATTAATAAATTAATCAATCATTTAAATGTAAATAAACAAAAATTAAAGTTCAAAAAAAGAAGCTTGTGTAAAAAATATGATAAAGAAATGTACACATATTAAAGATGTTTTATTGTTTCATATATATGGTGGTTCTTTCTTAAATGTCTCTCAATTGTGAAGAGTAACATTTTAGCTTCATGTATTTATATTGGACCCGTTGATTCTATTATCAGTTGTTACATAAGTAAAATTCAAAATGTCACTTTTTTCTGAACTTGGTTCTTTTATCTCTCTTATCTTAATAATTTTCACAGCTAGCTGTTCTTGCTATATACAACAACAAGAGAATCCAAACAACTTTTGCGTTTCTACTTTGATGATATCATATCTAGCTCTTAATTTGTGAATACGCGATTCTGATCACTTTGAGTGTTCAAGATCAGAGCTATGAGCTCTATATAGGGGCACTACAATAACATGATTCTCTCGGGAATAAAAAATCTAGATTGTAATATATTAAAAAAAACTACCACTTATTTTTTTTATTAAGAACAAATTTTAATATCAACAAATCTTAACCAAAAGATATTATTTGTTATCTTTATTTTGATGATTGCGATAATTATTAAAATAATATTGATTAAATAAAATAAAATAAAATATATATATTTTATATTAAATTAATATCAATTAAATTATTGTCTTATCAATAATAAGATATGTTATAATTTTTTATTATAAAAAAATATCATTAATTATTATTATTATTTTAATAAATTTTAAGTATTCATCTAAGATAGATTATTTACTAAGATAGATTATTTATCAAAATAGTTCATGATTGAAATAATAATATTACGAAAAATTTACCTTTTAAAACAAGTAAATTCTAGACGTTGTGGTTGTGGATAAATTATCTATAATT
>JBBPBT010001003.1:2105446-2124448 GCA_037974875.1 Cicer bijugum | reverse complement strand
AAGTAAATGTTTTTATATTTTTTAAAACAATATATACATTCAATTAATTATATTAGAGAGTACGTCATATACAAAAGCAAATTTAACTTTGTTAAAAATAAAAAATAAAAAGAATTTACGAATATATTTAAGATATCAAAGTTAATAGTATAAAAGCATAATACCTACAAATAATAATATGACAAAATCAAAGGGACTAGAATATTTATGTTTTTAGATTTACAATGTTAATGATTTAATGATACGTTGAATCAGTAGTGTATCGAAGATGATACGTCAATATAAATCAAATGATGATCGTAGCAAGATAAAAAATCAAAAAAATATTATAACAAAATTATAATAAAAAAAAAAGCACATAATCATTTAATTCCCGCGAATCAAGAAGAAAAGAAATCTTATATATCGAATATACAGATAATGTAACTAACACTCCTGTGTATATTAGTGGGGGTATAAGAATCAAATTAATCACTTGATACATTGGAAAATTCAATTGAAAATATACGTGTCTTTTTCCTCTCAATTAAACTTTGTTAGAACTATAAATTGTATATCTGATACTAAATCCAAATACTTTTCTCCCATACTTGATGTTTACGTTGGAGAAGCAATTGGTTTGTTGATAGCCCTTTAGTGGTCATTATTAAACTTAGATTAGTTATACAAATTGAAGTACAGTACTTAACTAGTTAATATAATTATATTAATTAGTTGTTATTTATTTCTACATAATTTTTTTATATCATTTAATGTATCTAAACAATTTTTTTATTTAATATATTTTTCTGTACTTTTATCTTATTTTATAATTTATATTTACAGATGTAATAGTCATTTCCTTCAACTTCATAAGTTTATTTAGAACTAGATTACAAGTTGGTTGTGAGCATATTCTTGAGTAACTATGCATTAACACAAATAGTCCCTTCTTTAACTACTGTCAAAATTTTCAATGATATTCTCACGTGGATTCAATAACTTATAATTAACAAAATGAAACAGGGTATAATTTTGACTTTTTAATATATTTATTTTTTAAACAAAATTTTCTTATTATATCTATATTGAAATTTATAGTACTTTTCTTTTACTTTCATGGGATCCCAATGCAACCTCTTTTAATGTATTTTTTTCTGATATAAATTTCTTTTTTAACAAATAAAGATTTGTTAAATTAATATATAAATAAAAACAAAATAATATTAAAAAAATAATATGTTATAGTATTTTAATAAATCTATCATATTTTACGATATTGTGAAGGTATTTAAGACATACAGATAATTTTATTTTAAGAAGGGTTATATCGAAAAAAAAAATAACTCTATAATTTAAAATAAATAAATTGTTTATTTTCTTCTGGTTTATATCCAACAGAATGAAATCAACTATTTTTAATTGCTTCAAGTTTTTTTCTTCTCACATGAAAAGAAAACCAACTCGTACCCTTCAAAAATGAGGCCCGTTGGGCTTAAGCAAGGTGGCTCATCGAAGTAAAACCTGCGACCAACGAAGCCTGTCGGATTCATTCTCATGGCTACAGACACAGATGCATCGGAATCTTCCACAGTTAACCGTATTGACGTTTTCTGGCATGAAGGAATGCTGAATCATGATACCGGTAATGGAGTTTTTGACACAGGAATGGACCCTGGTTTCTTGGACGTGTTAGAGAAACACCCTGAAAACTCAGACAGGGTCAAGAACATGGTTTCTATCCTTAAAAGAGGTCCTATTTCTCCTTATGTTTCTTGGAACCTTGGTAGACATGCCCTTATTTCTGAGCTCCTTTCTTTTCACACTCATGGTACTATCTCTTTTTTCCATAAAATGAACTTGGCTTCTCTCTAATTTCCATTTCCTATCATTTTGTATATATACTGACACGGCACTGTCACGTCCACAATGGTAATAATTTGAGAAAATAAACTTGCAGATTAGAGATGTCAGTGCTTCAATTTGTATTGGCATGAATTGTATAATCATAGAGGTTTTTAGTATTCATAAATCTTAATTGAGGTGGAAAATGGTATTTTGGTAAAATATGTGCTTTGCATACCAAGTTCAAACTTTATAGATGTGAGTTGAGTTACTTTAGTTAGCCCGTAACTAGGAAGCCAAATTTTGGGATTGTGAGGATGAGAAACGGTTTCTTTTTATCTGTGAAGCGATGTCATTATAGTACCTAAATAAATTGAAATTACAATAAACATCCTTGACTTTGTCTTTTGTTAATAATTTCATAGATCAAATTAACTAAGGGAACTCACATTTCATGACCAAATTAATTAATCAAAGGCACACAACACACAACACATTTTTTTTTTTAAATTGGAGAAAGGGGAATTATTTAGCAGTGGTACTAACGACCATTTAACAACTGTTTAGACTAGGATTTGAACTCTAACCGTTGATGTTACAAAGTCAAGCTCTTATGACACAGCTGACACTTGGACATTTAATTACTTATATTCTACATCATTCTGACAATTAAGATCAGTTATCAGGTAGCTTGTTTGTTACTGTGCTGTAAGCTGCAACTAAATTCTAACTAAGCACGTTTCAATAAACAACTTAATTGAGTATTTTTCATATACGAGTTTATGTACTGTGTTTTTACAATTGAAGAGAAAGTGAATATAAGCTGGTTGGTTTTATAAGCCCTTTTAAAAAAGTTCTTCCCAGTACTTCCTGAATTCAGTTGGAGCAACTGTGCTACACACACTATAAATAACCCCTTTGTAACATTTCTGTACCTTTGAGAAATCATAATTCAGAATTCACAATTTCTCTCTTTATTTTCTGTCCCTGCTATAGCCTAATACTTCAAACAATTTTAAACAGTGAATGATATATATAACTTCTAATGTTGTAATTTCTTAGAGTACATAAATGAATTGGTAGAAGCTGATAAAGAAGGTGGAAAGACGCTTTGTACTGGAACATTCTTGAACCCAGGTTCATGGGATGCTGCACTTCTTGCTGCTGGGACTACACTATCTTCCATGAAGCATTTACTCGACGGACATGGAAAAGTTGCTTATGCTTTGGTTAGGCCACCTGGTCACCATGCTCAGCCTTCTCAGGCTGATGGATACTGTTTCCTCAACAATGCCGGTTTAGCAGTACAGTTAGCTTTAGATTCTGGTTGTAAAAAAGTTGCAGTTATAGATATCGATGTTCATTATGGAAATGGCACAGCAGAGGGATTTTATTCATCCAATAAAGTTCTTACCATCTCTCTTCATATGAACCATGGATCGTGGGGTCCGTCTCATCCGCAGAGTGGTTCGATTGATGAGCTAGGTGATGGAGAAGGTTATGGATATAACTTAAACATACCTCTACCAAATGGAACTGGAGACAGAGGATATATGTATGCTTTCAATGAGTTGGTTGTTCCATCCATTCATAAATTTGAGCCTGATATGATTGTCTTGGTTATAGGACAAGACTCTAGTGCAGTAAGTTATTCTATTTATCTTTTGTTTGCTATATCTTGTTTATAATTTGATTTATGTTTGCATTTTATTGACAAGTTTTTATAGACTTGATTTTGTAGTGTCATAGAAATTAAAACCTGATAAGGTACTTGCATATGACTTCTATAGGATGGGCTTAGTAGTATTACAACCATGATATGGAAACCTAAGAACCCGTTTACTTTGGATGTTTTCTGTTTTCGTTTTCACTTCAACTATTAAATATAAGAGGATATTGGTCCAATATTTTTCAAACTATTTTCTTTTATGATATTTGAAAGCAAATCTAGCATTTTCAAAAAAATTGAAATGTCAAATTGTTTCTGAAAATGCATTATCTTTAGCTTATCTTTCATTTTGTTTCCATCACAATTGTTTACAGTTTTCCATTTCTTCTTATCAATTTAAAATGAACACAAATTTTAGAAAATATATTTAGAAAGTAAACGGACCCTAAACAACTGCAATGAAACCAAAAGTTATGGTTCACATTGTTTGTTGCATTGGATCCATTGTCCCTATGTTTCATTGTTGTTAAACAAAACAAAGCCACATTCACTTGCATTAAACCCTGCATGTGCTTCAGTTTGATCCAAATGGAAGGCAATGCTTAACAATGGAAGGCTATAGAGAAATCGGGCAGATAGCTCACAATCTTGCGAAAAAGCACAGCAAAGGACACATTCTTATTGTGCAGGAAGGTGGATATCATGTAACGTATTCGGCATATTGTTTACATGCAACACTTGAGGGTGTTCTCAACCTACCATTGCATCTACTACAAGATCCTGTTGCCTATTATCCAGAGGATGATACATTTCCTGTCAAAGTTATAGATGCCATTAAAAATTATGTAAAAGATAAAATGCCCTTGTGGAGAACAGCTTAACTTTTGAGATGTATATGCTTTCTCCAAAACATTATGTCATGTTTGAACCTTTGAAAGTCATAGCAAATAGGGGAGATTACATTCACCTCTTGTAAAATATGTTTTTAAGTAGCACACTCCTCTTTTATTTTAAATGAACGCTAAGCTTTTGTTTGTTGGGAAAATTGCACTTTATCTTTCTTTAGTTCTATTTAAATGACATACATATCCCACTTATTTCCACATAATAGATAAATTTGTGTAATTGATGGGAGATTTACGTGTTCTATACAAAAATAGAGAGAAAATATGTGTCATTTAAAATGCATAAATATAAGATGCACAAGTAAAATAATTTTGTATCATTCAAAAGTTTACTTTCTATCATTAGATCAAAAAATCTCATCATACCTCATTTTCTCTGATATTGAAACTTATTAATCTAAAGTGAAAACAAACATGTGTATGGTAAGGGTGCTATGAAATATAAATACTAATACATACATCAATTATGACACAGACACATTGACATCGATAATAATTTTAAAAAATAAACTAATTAAACGTAATTCAAAATCGATCCAACACATTTAGAGGCCTAAAGTGAATTTTAATATGAGACATAAAGCGGATTTTTTAAATTTTAACATGACATTATTAAATTAATATAATTGATGTTGTGTTATATTTCATTTTCAATTGATTTAATATTGTTGAGACAATATTAAATTTAAAAAAAATTCATATATTTTAATTTTAAAAATATTAAAATCTGATGTCTTTTCATTATTTTTTTTTAGATCTTTTAATAAAATAAAAAATTTATTTTTCATAAATGCCTAAAACAGATGCTTTAATGACCTTACCTGCTTTAATGTTTGTGTGTATTGTTGTGGCTTATAATTATTATTATTATTATTTGGGTATATAAAAATTTTAGAGGATAGTTTGCCCCACATTCAAACCAAGGCATGGCATTCTGCAATTATTTAAAATAATTAACACTAAACATTGAATACATACCTTTAGGTTGATGCTGTTTGACCTTACTAATGTGTTAGTTCTCATTGGTTACTTAGAGGGACCATTCAAAAAAGGTATGAACAAACATTGTCTGCTGGTATGAATAGGAAATTTGAGTATACTTACCATTCTTTTACATGGCATCATCACTAATGTGCTTTAAGAATGCATGTTAGACTCCATTTTGGTGTTTTTTTTAAGGGATCAAAATTGGTTCACTCAAAAGAAGAAATTCCTATTAAGGATATTATGCTGCTTTATATAAGCCAATCGAAGTTACAATGCATGCTTACTTTTTTGTATACGTGTCTATTGTCAATTGTTAAAACAGGCTAAATAATACTCTATCGAGTCTTAAATAAAAGTGAATATTAGATCAATACAAAAGTTATATATATGGTTTAAAGATGAATGTTGAGATTAGCCTTTTATATAACCATAACAATTGCAAAAATCACTAGATCTCTGAAAGAAATCGCAGAAAATTTCAATTAAACACGTAAAAACCACTTTTATTGTTATTGTTGAGTGGTAGAGAATATTAAACAATTACCCAACAAATAAAAATAGTCTCAATCTAGAATGCGACACTGAATTGTGAAAAAGTGGTGGAGCATATTAAGCAAGTTTTCTATGAAGGATTGATTTCAGAAATAGAGTCATGCCTCGCTACTATTCGGACAAATCCAAGGAAGTAGTAAGGGAGCGACATAAAAAAAAAACAATGAAACACAGAATTATACTAAATAATCTTAATATAAAAAACAAAGTGATTATTCTTTTTATGTTTGTCGCTCACTTCACATAAATTTGGTCAAAAGAATAAAGTTATAGTCATATGTTTAACTAAAATATAAAGGCCTTATTATATTCACGATGATAAATATTTCAATTGATTAATGGTAAATAAATTTACATATAATTAAGAATATTTAAATTTAAATTTAAAATATAATATCAAAATATATGATATTTATGGATTGAATTGAACTTATTGATAAAGTTGAAATTACTTTAATTAGAATAATTTAAAAAAATAATGTAACAAATATTTAAAGATTACTTAGATATATAATCTTATTTTAGGTTTTATACACATTAGAAATGTCATGCGGACTATTTGGAAAATTAACCGACATCAGCGGAGCATCATTCTGAAAATGGAGGTACCACCATTAAAGGCTATAATCAAGATCATTTATAAACTAGACTACACTTCAGACCCACCATTTTTTGTTTTGTTTCTCTTTTGGTTTCTAAGCAAACAGCAAATCAACAACAACCACAGTACCACTCCTATATACTGCCGTAATTAGTGTTGTTTCTTTTTCTTAAAGGATGTAATTCTAGTTTTTAATCTGGAAAATAATCTTATGTATGGATAAATTCAAATTACATTTACATGACCTAGTTCAATGGTTAAAATATTAATATTATTTAATTAAATATTATATTACAAATTTAAATGAGTTGTGAGGATTTTATTTATAAATAAAATATAAAATAAAATAAAATAAATTTACATCATTTATCATATTTTTTATCATTAGAATTTTTATTAAAAAAATCTTGTTACTTTTATCAACAATTATGAAACATTACTTTGGTATTATTTTTAATTTTTAAAATGTCATCAAAAATATTATTTTAAATATTTTTATACTATATTTTAAATAAAAATTCTAATTTTATTACATTTAATAAATAATGACAATATTTCAGTCGAAAAACAAATATTATTATTTTTCAAAATAAAACCAATTCTTTCATTTTCTGAAAAATATATATAGAAATACCCTGCCAGAGTTTGATCTCTCTTTGAAAAAAAAGATATCTAAGAAATTTTTGTTAACAACAAGAGAGATAAGAAATAAATTCAACAATATTTTTTCTATTAGTTTCATATTCAAATTTGATCTTAAAAATGGAAAAAATAAAATAGATATAACGAAACAAATATAATCACTTTATAAAATTATCATTACAAAGTTTTGAAATAATTATATATAAAATTCTAAATTCAAATTCTAGCTACAACAATTTTTTATAATATTTGATTTATTTTTTACTCAAACTTCTTTAAAAAAATCATACATGGGATGGGATGGAAGCAGTACAATGTTTCTTTCAGTTGATGTTACGCATCAAAAGTACAAATGCCTCCTTTGACCCACCATTTTTTTTATAGAAAAAATATCCCAATGAAGACCATAGTGGACCCCACTTAATTTCAATGTGGAAGAATATCATCCACTTGGTAATCTCAACTGATCCGACAAAATTATTGTTAACATTTCCTTTTCCTTTCTTTCATTCATATCATATCATTCACACCCCAATTTTTAATGCAAAAAAATCACAACCAATCAATCAACTCTTATAAAATTAAATTAAAAAATCATTGTTGAAAGCAAAAGCAAAGTTTCCTCAGCGACATTCATGGTGGATTTAACTCAAAAGAAAGAAAGAAAACATGTAAAAAAGTTGAAGGTACTCCACAATCACATTCTCTTGTTCTTTGTCTTTTTCCCACTTGAGTAACTTCATTTCTCCCTCTACCATTCAACATTTTCTGAATAAAGCAAAATTCTTCTGTTATACCAAGTTCATGTAACAAATAACAATAACTACCTAGTACTATCTCTTACTTACACTCATGTTGAACTTATTTCTTTCTAGAATGTCTCATCTTGGCCATAGAAATTAGACATTGGTATTTGTTTTACCGATTCTGACTGAAATAATATTTGACTAGATTTTACTTATCTGTTGGTCAAACTCCGGATTACTAAGGTTGTCTTTTGGAGATCAGAGGATTAAGACAAAAAAAATATATATTTTGGGGTTATGATTTTACTTTGAAAGTTCCTTCTTTTATAATGTTAGGTTATTTATTTTGTTCTAGGGCAACAATGGGAGTTAAGTTGATAGAACAAGTTTCCAAGTTGATGTTTTTTTGTCTAATCATTACAATATGTAATGGTGCTACAAACCCTAATGATCTACAAGTTTTGAATGATTTTAGAAAAGGGTTGGAAAATCCAGAGCTATTGAAATGGCCAAAAGAAGGAGATGATGATCCATGTGGTCCTCCATCATGGCCTTATGTGTTCTGTTCTGAAGGTAGAGTCACTCAGATTCAAGCCAAGAATCTTGGTCTTAGAGGAACACTACCTCAAAACTTTAACCAACTCACAGAACTCAACAATTTAGGTCTTCAAAGGAACAACCTCAGTGGAATGTTACCTAGTTTTAGTGGTTTATCTAAATTGGAATTTGCTTTCTTGGATTACAATTCATTTGATGCTATCCCTTTTGATTTCTTCAATGGATTAACAAGCCTTAGGGTTTTGTCATTGGAAGAAAATCCATTGAATGTTAGTACTAATGGTTGGTCATTTCCTTTGGATTTGGAAAAATCGACGCAGTTAACTAATCTTTCATTTGTTGATTGTAATTTGGTTGGAACATTGCCTGATTTTCTTGGCACATTGCCATCTCTCACAAGTTTAAGGCTTTCTGGGAACAAACTTTCCGGTAGCGTTCCGAGTACTTTTGCGCAATCTTCAATTCAGGTTTTGTGGTTGAATAATCAAGAACAAGGTGGTTTCACAGGTACTATTGATGTTATTGCTTCAATGGTTTTCTTAACACAACTTTGGTTACATGGAAACATGTTCTCAGGGACAATTCCAGAGAATATTGGAAACCTAACTTCCTTGAAAGAACTCAACCTTAACAGTAATCAATTTGTTGGGTTGATTCCGCAATCTTTAGCAGAAATGAACCTTGAATCACTTGTTCTTAATAATAACATGTTAATGGGTCCAATACCAAAGTTTAAAGCTGCAAACTTTTCTTATGATGCCAATCTCTTTTGTCAAACTAAGCCTGGACTTGAATGTGACCCTGAAGTTAATGCATTATTGGATTTTCTGAATAATCTGAACTATCCATCATTTCTGATTTCTGATTGGTCAGGTAATAAACCATGCACAAGTAGCACAGGACCATGGTTTGGATTAAACTGCAATTCAAACTCTGAGGTAACTATAATCAATCTACCAAAACATAAGTTAAATGGTACTTTAAGTCCTTCACTTGCTAAGTTAGATTCACTTCATGAAATTAGGCTTGCTGAAAATAATATAACTGGCATAGTTCCTAGTGAATATACTAAGTTGAAATCTTTGAAGTTGTTGGATTTAAGTGACAATAATCTTGAATCTCCTTTGCCAAACTTTCATGATGGTGTGAAAGTTATTACTGTAGGCAACCCTTTTCTTAGTAATCAAACTAGAGAGAGTGTGAGTCCTATTATTAGCAGCCCGAATTTGACATACAATCCTTCAAATACTCCAACGTCAGCTAAGCAGATAGTTTCAAGCTCAAATCGCAAAAGACTTGATACAGTGGCTGGAGTATCAGTGTCTGCAGTTGTAGCTTTTTTGGTTGTTTATCTCTTTTTATATTTCTTTAAGAACAAGAAAACCTCCTTGGATGCTTCGAGTTCCATTGTGGTTCACCCTCGCGATCGGTCTGATCGAGTCAATGTAGTTAAAATTGCGGTTTCAAGCAACAACACCGGAAGCTTATCAGGGAAGACTGGAACGAGTTTTTTTAGTAACATAAGCGGTGAAACTCAAAACTCTTACCTAATTGAGGCTGGTAACAATGTCATATCCGTGCAAGTACTACGCAAGGTTACTGATAATTTTGCATCGGAAAATGAACTAGGCCGCGGTGGATTTGGAACTGTTTATAAAGGGGAATTAGAAGATGGAACCAAAATAGCAGTGAAGAGAATGGAGCATGGAGCTATTGGAAATAAGGCAGTGGAAGAATTTCAATCTGAAATAGCTGTTCTTTCTAAGGTTCGGCACAGGCATCTGGTATCTCTTTTGGGGTATTCCATTGAAGGAAATGAAAGACTTTTAGTTTATGAGTTTATGTCACTTGGTGCTCTAAGTCAGCATCTTTTTCATTGGAAAAAATTGGAGTTAAAGCCTTTGAGTTGGTCACAAAGGCTTTCAATAGCACTAGATGTTGCTAGAGGGATGGAATATCTTCATGGTCTTGCCCGCGAGACCTTTATCCATAGAGATCTCAAGTCTTCTAATATTCTACTAGGCGATGATTTTCGCGCAAAAGTTTCGGATTTTGGCCTTGTGAAGCTTGCGCCGGATGGTGAAAAGTCTGTAGCAACCAAGCTTGCTGGGACTTTTGGTTACCTTGCCCCTGAATATGCAGGTATTGCCTTGCTTTGAATCCTCTCTTCCTTCTAAGTTCTAACTATGAAAAAATTGTAGAAATTGAACATTGAAACAGCATATAGTTAATTGTGGAATCACTACACTCTTCCAATATCAGCATTGATTTGCTGGTTTTTGTTCAGTTACAATGTTGTTAAAACTAAAACATCTTGGTATAGCGTAAATAAAAAAAATGTCTCATTTATATGGAAAAAACAAAAAGTTAACATGAAAAAGGATAACTAACTGTCTGTTCAATGATTTCAATGTTTCAGAATTTCTGAGCAACATGATCCTTGTATGCCCTGTCCAATAGTTCAGTTCAGAACATTGCATCGTAGTGATCATCATACTTATAGATGTGCGGTGTCACAACATGCATTGGATATGACTCATAGTTTACTAATAAGTGGACAAGTCGCTTGAGTGGCCAGTATTTAAATACAAGTTGTAATCTTGTAAACTAAACCATAGTATTTAAACACATGTTGCAATATGTAATCCTAAGCTTGAGTAATATACTATAACTATAGCCACTTTGCAATCGGAGATGTAAGCACAATTGGCTCAATTCTTTAATAAAAAATTCTATTCTTTGTTTGTGTTTTTTATATGTTTTCTTTTGAACTAAGGTTGCTAGTCTTACACTATGTCTGTCTTCATGTGTTTCAGTGATGGGGAAAATCACCACAAAAGTTGATGTGTTCAGCTACGGAGTTGTGTTAATAGAACTTCTAACTGGACTAACAGCACTTGACGAGAGCCGGTCAGAGGAAATCCGATACTTGGCTGAATGGTTTTGGCGAGTAAAATCAAACAAAGAAAAGCTTATGGCTGCGATCGATCCAGCTTTGGAACAAAGTGAAGAAACATATGAGAGTATAACTATTGTATCAGAACTTGCTGGACATTGCACTGCTAGGGAAGCATACCATAGGCCAGATATGAGTCATGCTGTCAATGTACTATCAGCGTTAGTCGAGAAATGGCGACCGGTTGACGACGAATTGGATCAATATTCTGTGATTGACTACAATCGACCACTTCCTCAAATGTTGAAAATTTGGAAGGATGCAGAAAGCAATGAGTCTAGCTATAGTAATGCTGCTAGTCTTGAAGACAGTAAGGGAAGTATTCCAATGAGGCCTACTGGATTTGCTGACTCTTTTACTTCTGCTGATGCTAGATGATGAAGAATTGAATTCAGTGGAATTTGAGGTTCTTGTTTCTGTAATTTTTGATGAAATTGACTTGGATTCACACTGTCTGTTTTATTTTTTTCTCAGCAGCTAAAACCCATAAATTATTTGCTTTCTTTGTATTTGTATTGCTTTTGACATTAAAATACTGCAGAGTACTATACAAGATGTATATAAATGTTGTTTCGGACTTTTTTTTGTGGTCTTCACAAAAAACAATTTCTTTTTTAACAGTAACTGATAGAATAGAACATCAAATCCAGCTATACAGAAAAAAAAACACCTAAATAAATACAAACAACTGATCACGGAATGACTGTTGTAATCTTTCTATTGCAGAGTACACTACATTATTTAATTACCAAAGTTTAGATTACAAATTTATTTTTCGTGAACCATTCTATAATCCCCCTTATATTCCATTATACGTTAGTGTAATCCAACATATGCTTAAATATCTCAACTTCAGTGAATATGACTCATTCTCAACAATAAGGAATCTCTATTACAAAGTAAGTTATATTCATAAAAATTGATTTGGAACCATTACATTTAAAAAGACAATTTTGAGGGAACGTTTGACACAACATTCACGGTGATAAAATTTGATTTTTTTTTTTTAAAAATTTATAGGTCTCCTACTTTTTCCTAAAAGAGTCTAGCGGCAAATCTCAGTACATAGAAGTAGGAGATTCTGGATTTAAACTCACACCAATATATTAAATATTTTTGGATAAATCTCAGGTTTGTTTTTTATTTAAAAATACTTCATTCTAACATTTTCTTTAGACTTCTAAACGTGTTGTACCCTCCCTCCTACCATCTCAATCCTTTTTATTTTTATTGATAGCCCTCAATCCTGTTATCTCTCCTCCTTATTTATTACTCTATCACAACAAAAATGAGTATACCATCCTAAATTAGAAAGGATTTTGCATTTCGTATAGAATGATCCTTACTACGTGCAAAACAACCCCAACACAACATTCTCATCCTCCAAAACCACCTTCACATACTCCTCTTCCAATTCCAAATCAAACCCTCTCTCTAAAACATACACCCTCCACTAAAAACACACACCTCACGGTATCATCATGGACAGCCACCATTTCTCACCACTGTCGAAACGGCCATTTACACGAAGCTGCTTCCGAATTCACACGCATGAGAGAATCTGAAATTGAACCAAACAACATCACTCTCATCACTCTCCTCTCTGCTTGCGCTCACCAACCCTCCACTACTACCATTACCTTTGGAGCTACGTTACACGCACACGCTTTCAAACATGGTTTTGCCGTTAACGATATAAAGGTGGGAACTGCGTTGATCGACATGTACGCTAAATGTGGTCGTACTGGTTCAGCTAGGTTGGTATTCGATCAAATGGGTGTCAGAAATTTGGTATCTTGGAACACGATGATTGATGGGTATATGAAGAATGGTGAAATTGAAAATGCACTGAAACTGTTTGATGAAATGCCTATTAAGAATGTTGTTTCTTGGACTTCGATTATTGGTGGGTTTGTGAAGAGAGATTGTCATGAAGAAGCCGTTGACTGTTTTAGAGAAATGCAGCTTGATGGTGTTGTACCTGATTATGTGACTGTTATTGCTGTGATTTCAGCTTGTGCTAACTTGGGTGCACTTGGTCTTGGTTTGTGGCTACATAGATTTGTGATAAAGAAAGAGTTTAGAGATAATGTTAAAGTTTCCAATTCGTTGATCGACATGTATGCACGATGCGGTTGTATAGGGTTTGCTCTTCAAGTTTTCAATGGAATGTCTCAGCGGAATTTGGTGTCGTGGAATTCGATCATTGTTGGTTTTGCTGTGAATGGGCTTGCAGATGAGGCTTTAAGTTTCTTTTATTCAATGAAAAAGGAAGGGTTCGAGCCGGATGGAGTTAGTTACACGGGTGCACTCACGGCGTGCAGTCATGCTGGATTGATCGATGAGGGACTGAAAATCTTTGCTAACATGAAGAAGGTTCGTAGAAATTTGCCGAGGATTGAGCATTATGGTTGCTTAGTGGATCTTTATAGTCGAGCAGGGAGGGTGAAGGAGGCATGGCATGTAATCAAGAATATGCCAATGAAGCCTAATGAAGTGGTGTTGGGGTCATTGCTTGCTGCTTGTAGGACTCAAGGGGACGTTAAATTTGCTGAAAAAGTGATGAAGGATCTTGTTGAATTGTATCCTGAGGGAGATTCCAACTATGTGCTTCTTTCTAACATATATGCTGCGGTTGGAAAATGGGATGGTGCTAGCAAGGTTAGAATGGCAATGAAAGAACGTGGCTTACAAAAGAAACTAGCATTCAGTTCCATTGAGATTGATTCCAGCATTCATAAATTTGTGTCTGGTGATAAATATCATGAACAGAACAAATGTATTTACTCAGCATTGGAGCTTCTGTCGTTTGAGCTAAAATTATGTGGCTATGTTCCCAATTTATCTGGAAAAGAATCTTATGAGGATGATTGAATTTTGTGATTGAGTTGCACAATAACATAACTCACTCAACATACCTACTAATCGAGTTCAAGAAAGTGATTTTTACTCTAAAGTGTCCTAATAAAAAAAACATTACAATTTACAACCTAAACTTTTCCTAATGTTTATGCAGCCCAAGATATACTCAAATTTTATAGCATCTTAGACAAATTCTCTAGAAAAATCATAATTTTAATAAAACAATCCACATTACACCAAAAAACCATATTGTAAAAAGTTGTAAATAAAACAATTCGTTTATCTACATTACACCAAGAATCAATTGTTAGGAAAACACAATTTGTTTATCTACATTGTACCAAGTTGTGCGGCGTATAAGAAAACTAAACTTCATACCAGCTGGGTTTTCTAGCACCCATGATGGGTGATCCCATACGCTAGTAAAAATATAAAAGAATGAAGAATAACCTTGTTTTGTTATGTGCAAATATCGTGTATATTGAATTCAAATTGATGATCCAACAACACTCAGTTCTCTCCCATAAACTCTCTCAACAACTCTCTCAGCCACATCAACCTTCCCATGAGTTTTACAAGCCCCCAACAAGGCACCCCACAAAGCTTCATCAGGCTCAACATCCATTCTCAAAATCAACTTCTCTGCTTCTTCCACCAAACCAACCCTCCCCAACATATCCACCATACATGTATAATGTCTCAACTCAGGTTTCACACCAAACCTCACCTCCATCATCTCAAAATATTCCCTTCCCTTCTCTACAAAACCACCATGACTACACGCACTCAAAACCGCAGTAAAAGTAACGCCATCCGGCCTCTTTCCTTCTTCCACCATTCTACCAAACATCTCAAAAACTTCTTCAAACCTACCATGCATCCCATAACACGACATCATCGTGGACCAAGTAACCTCATTCCTTTCACACATTCCATCAAACACTTTGCGCGCAAAACCTAAATGACCACACTTGGCATACATATGTATCAAAGCATTCAAATTTTTAAAATCTAAACCAAACCCATTGACCAAAACTGCTCCATGAACTTGTTGACCAATCCTTAAAGCCGATAACCCGGCACAAGATTTAAGCACAACAGGTAAAGTGTGGCGATCAAAGGGTTTATATGAAATAACCATTTGACGAAAAAGAGAGAGGGAATGAGTAAACATGTTAAGTGATGAATAGGCTCTAATGAGAGAGTTGAATAGGAAAGTGGGTTGGCGATTTGTAAATGAAAAGACGATATTTGCTTGATGCAATTGGGAACAAGAAGCGTAGCAAGATACAAGCTTTGTTCGAATGAAATCATGGTGTGAAATTCCGAAAATGATGGCGCGTGCGTGGATTTTTCTGAGGTTGTTTAAGTTTTTGGAGGAAGAACATGTGTCGAGAAGAGTAGCGTAAAATGGCATGAGTTCATGATGTTTGGCCATAACCTTAAATCATTCAAATTACTAGTAGACTCATAGAACTCTTAGGCAAAGCTGAATCTTCAATAACTACTGGAATTCTAATTACTAGTTCAAAGCCTTAACAGATAAAGAACTGTTTAATTTTGAGCATTTCGATAATTTAGTAAAAATGTCATAACGTATATTGTCCTCTTATTCAAATAAGGTTTATGTTAGAGTTGTAAATTTTTTTTTAATGATATTAGTTTTGTAACAAATTTGTTTTATTGTAGTAATAGTTATTGTGAGATATATGAAGTTTAATATATTAATTATAATTTATTTTAAGAATTTATTTTAAGTTCAAAAATATTGTAGAATCAATCAATTAAATTATAAATATCTATTATGTTTTTTGAATTATTTTTAAATAAATAAAATTATAATACACTTGTTGATTATACAAGACAAATATTTGCTATATGTCAATTATTTAATTGAATATCAATTATAAAACTGTAATGTTAATCTTATCAGTATATGGTAAACCATAACTTTAATTTTTTTTTAAATAAAATATAGTCATTTTGATTTTTAACTCAAAAAAATTTAAATTAGTCATTAAATTATCAAAATATCAATTTACTCTTTGATATTATAACGGTAAATTATATTTTTTTTAAATTATATTTTTTTTTAATTATGTTTTTATTGATTATTTTAATAATTTGTTAATTAATTTAGAATATTTTTTAAATTATATACTAAAATAATAATATATTATACTTTCATGACTAAAATTGTGTATTCCTTCCCTAACTTCGTCTAACAACACCGATGCCCAATGACGTCACTTGGGCCTTCCCCCACCCAGCCAACAGATGCTTATAAGGGAAACTTTTTATTTTTAAGTTAATAGATAAAACTTATATCTGCAGAACTTAGGTGAAAACCTTTATCAAAAATAAAAAATAAAATCCATAGGTTATAAAAAGTACATTTAGTTAAAAAAAATATACAGATAGGTTGTTTTTACACTTAACATGTAAAAAAATTTAAATTATGAAAACAAATAATATATTTAATACAATTTACAATAACATAACTAAAATAGGTGGGAGATTATTAATAAACGTTCAATGTCACAATTAAATTTGAAGTACCTGTCTCCACTATAAGACTCAAAAAGACATGTCCTTAGGGCTAAAATTTTTACTATGACTTGTCATTGGCCAGCAGTAACTACTACACCATTAGCACCTCTCACTATAACATCAATATTCCATTTTTCCTCATCTATTGAACCTACTACATCAATATTAAATTTATAACAACCAATAAATGAGAGTGTTCGACAAACATCATATATAATCAAACTGATGCATCCATTTAACGTCTTCAATAGCACCGCATTAATAATAGATCGGTGTGTCTTTTGAACAATGATAGTCACATCAAACCCCCCCCCCCCCCCCAAATATTTCATAACAGAAAGTTAACACATGTACAATCACATTTTCATTTACATCAATACTATCTCTTTTCAACCACTCACGGAATAGTACATACCTAAAATCATGCAAATTAAATATCAAACTTAAAGAGGAAGCAAATCAGACATATTTTGACAAGTGACACTTCATAAAGAGATATGAAATTGTTTCATAATGTTGTCCACAAAATACACACAATTGATTTTATTTTTTTTTAAATACTATTGTTAACGGTTATTTTTACACGTAGAATCCTCCAAACAAAACAAACGTTTCTTGAAATATTTTTTATTTTCCACACTTGTTGATTAATGTTTTACGTTGTATTATGAAAGAAAGAGATATACCTCACATATTTCCTTTAAGAAATAATATGTACTCTTCACTCAAAAATAAAAATGAGAGTGTTCGACAAACATCATATATAATCAAACTGATGCATCCATTTAACGTCTTCAATAGCACCGCATTAATAATAGATCGGTGTGTCTTTTGAACAATGATAGTCACATCAAACCCCCCCCCCCCCCCCAAATATTTCATAACAGAAAGTTAACACATGTACAATCACATTTTCATTTACATCAATACTATCTCTTTTCAACCACTCACGGAATAGTACATACCTAAAATCATGCAAATTAAATATCAAACTTAAAGAGGAAGCAAATCAGACATGTTTTGACAAGTGACACTTCATAAAGAGATATGAAATTGTTTCATAATGTTGTCCACAAAATACACACAATTGATTTTATTTTTTTTAAATACTATTGTTAACGGTTATTTTTACACGTAGAATCCTCCAAACAAAACAAACGTTTCTTGAAATATTTTTTATTTTCCACACTTGTTGATTAATGTTTTACGTTGTATTATGAAAGAGATATACCTCACATATTTCCTTTAAGAAATAATATGTACTCTTCACTTAAAAATAAAAATTGGTAAATTGATTGATTATATTTTATTTTCATTATTATAAATTTTCAAATGATTTTCTATGATCTTGCATGAGCATGAGGTATGTTTTTCTAATCTATTTTTTTCCCTTAAAGCAAGATGCAATACATGTTGGGGTGATTTTAATATATCCAAATTGCAATTGGTATAATGATTCGACTTTTCGCTCACATGCTTTTTTTCTATTCAACTTTTCGTTCACCTATATCGTTATTTGTAAATTGATAGATTATATCTGATTTTAGTATTGTAAACTTTCAAATGATTTTCTATGCTCTTGCATGATATATGTCTTTCTAATATATTTTTTCATTTTTTATTCCTAGAAAAATAATCATATGTAAGACATATCATATACTAGATATATATTTGCTTTGGTGGTGATTACAAATTTACAATGTCAATGAGCATCAAGATTGAACATTAGTTCGCTATGTTGTAATAGTTTAATTTCTTCAGCTAAAAATATTCAATTTTATCGTTTACTAATCTAATCATTATTTGTATAAAACACGATATGCCGGTGTTACAACTTACAATAGTTAGACTTCTTCGAACAAAAACTTACAATGATATGGCAAGCCAATGTTCACCATGATTATATTAATTATTCTTAAAAAAGTTATAGTTATATTGACTATCGTTTAAACTTTTACAAAAGCATCAATTAGTCTTTAAATACATCAAAACTAAAAAAATGAATGGAAATACTAATCGAGTATGTTGATACGTTAAAATTTAAAAGACAAATTAACCAACAAATATTCATTATTAGCTTTCTTAAATTTTTTTTTTACAATTTCACTTTTATTCTTAATTAATATTAATTTTTTTAATTAATATTCAAT
>JBBPBT010001003.1:2071585-2089160 GCA_037974875.1 Cicer bijugum | reverse complement strand
TTGTCTCTATAGTTTGATTTTTTTTACTTTTAATCTTTAGATGAATTTGATATTTTAAAAAGTTATAGATTGTGAATAAATCAACAATCTATGATGAGAAAGAAACAACCATGAAAGTAATGGTTTCGTGTTGGAGGTGTTGATAGGTGAAATGATAATGATAAGTAATTTCAATTTATTTGGTATTTTCATGAAATATCGAGTTATGAGTGATTTGAATAACACTCTTGTTATCACATTGCATTATAGTCAATCTTAAAAGAGAAACACCTATATCAAATAAGTAATCAACTCAATCAAACTATTTAAGCAATGATAAATGTCATAATACGACGAAAGAGTATGAGACAAATTTATATAAAAAATGAAATAATCTAAATTAAATATACAAAATCAAGTAGTAGACTTATAGTCAATAGGGTTCCAATTAGTATTAGTGTAAGCATGTAACTCTAGGGAGGAATATGGAGGAAACAAGAGGCTTTAAAATTGTGTTCCCCAATTAATATGAAAATCTGAAGTACAAGGTTCAATGCATTGTAATAGGATAAACAACAAATTGATTGATAATATACACTATATAAACAAAATCATGTATATTAATAGTAAGATACACCAAACTTTCAACCATATTATGATACAAAAGCAGAATCTAGTATAAAAAATCCATTAAAGGAAATATATTTAACATCCAATTCAAAAGAGACAATTTGATACTCGAATATCGGAGATATGAGTTTGCTCAAGAATATTAACAATATACATAGTTTGAGAAATAAGATAATCTATTAAAGGTTAGACACCTTTAATCCCCCAAGTAGCAAAAGGTGCCAAAATCATTTGTCTCAAATTATTTGGCTAATTGTAATTTTTACTCATTAACCCCATCAACATCATCCCTAGCTAGTAATAATCATGTCGTCAACATAAGAGAAACAAAATAGAGCCGTGATCACTAGAATGAAGCTCAGTGAAACAATCGTATAAGAGAATTTCTTAAATCAAACTCCATATACTTATTCAATACCAAATTAGAACCTTTTTCAACTTACCAACTTCTCATGTATTATGAGGAATACCTTGTCGAGGGATTATATAATGCATATTTCCTAGGTAGAAGAGTGATTAAGTCTCAAGTATTTGTCTTTTGTAAAGTAAATAGTTATTTTGTCATAACTTGTTGTCAAAGAGAATCAAGAATAACACCTTTATAAGTAGACTACAAACAACTACGAAAAAAGATATAAAAAGAAAGTGGAATAAACAAAATCATGCAATTAAGTAGACTTCCGATCACAAGGAAGAGGATCAACAATAGTTGGAGGTTGTTGGATAACCGTGGAGACATCATTACTAACATTTCACAATTCCCTTGTATACATATTACTAACATTCACTTATAAAAAAGTCTTTTAAATAGTAAAATTAACATCCACAAATAGTAAAGTTATAGTAAGCTACTAAAAATAGATACTATTTATTTCGTCTCATAACAAGTGAATTGTTTGTTAAAAAAATTATCTCAATCAATGATAATTTCAATTTTCAATATAATTTTAATTATTTTTTTTTTCAATTGTGTCATATAATTAATACTATTTACATTATCCTCAAATGCATATTTTCTTATTTTTATAGACTCAAGTACATATCTTTTACTTTATATCTATAATAATTATAAATATATTATTAATACTTATAAAGATGATTTAGTAAAAATATTATTCTTTTCATCTTATATTTAGACATTTTTCAAATATCAATAAAATAGTCAAATAAATCATTCATATCAATACAAAGAGAATTAAAAAAAAAATGTATAGTAAATCACCAAGTTGATCCCAAAAATTGTTAGGATGATAATTTAAATCTTTAAAATTTACCGATAAAAATGTCACTAAAGATGAAAGTTGTCTATCAATCTGGTTTAAATTGTTCCCTTACCGAGCATGAGCTCGCACATAAAATTAATGTCTATGTGGAACTCCCATCACTACAAGAAAAATACTATTTTGTGGCCAACTTTATAAATATTTTGTGGCCGAATAAAACCCTCACAAATTAGTGACCGAAAAAGCCCTCACAAATGCCAAAATTGAAATTGGTCTTTATTTGTGGCTGAAAAAGCCCTCACAAATTTTTAAACATTTAACTGGATTTTGTGGCTGCCTAAGCCCTCACAAAATCACAACATTGTGATTTTGTGAGGGCTTAGACAGCCACAAATTCCAGTTAAATATTTAAGAATTTTGTGAGGGCTTTTACAGCCACAAAAAATCAATTTGTGATGGCCAAATCCGTCACAAATGACTGACGTGACCAGTGACATTTGTGGCTGCAAAGACCGCCACAAAGGAATGGGCACGTGGACTTTGTGGCTGCAAAGGCCGCCACAAAATTTTAAACCCACGTGGACTTTGTGGCTGCTTTGGCCGCCACAAATGCTCAAGGTAACACTATATATATTTTTCTCCCCTCCTCCTTCATTTTTTCACATCCAACTTCTCTCTAAAATCTTATTCTAACTATTCTCTCCTCCTTCTCTCTACACAAAATATTTTGTTATTAATTTAAATATTTTATTATTTAAATTAATCTTTAATTTAATTATTAATCTTTAATTTTAATTTAAATATTTTATTTTAAGTTTTTAATTAAATTAAGATTAGTTTATCATATATTAAATTTAATTTATAATTACATTATATTTTAAATTTAATTTAAATTTTAATTTAATTATAATTTTAATTTTAATTTAATTATAATTATAATTTTAATATTATTTTTATATTAATTTATTATATATAATATTATAATAAACTTTAATTTTGAATTTAAAAATTAATTTATTAAATACGTATTATTTTGTGCCCTCACAAAATATATTATTTTTTAATCAGGATGACATTTGTGGCGGCCTATGCCCTCACAAAGGCAGACTTTTGTGGCTGCAAAAGCCCTCACAAATGTCTGTCCAACCTGTTTCATGCACTTTGTGGCTGCAAAAGCCCTCACAAAATTTTGTGACCAGCTTCTTTGTGGCTGCCAAAAACCCTCACAAAATCCACCTTTGTGGTTGCTATTTGCCCTTTGTGAGGGCTTTTGGCCCTCACAAAATCCATCATTTTTTTGTAGTGCATCTACTCAGCCATGTCTTCTACATGTTATATGGACCTAATTGGTGGATTGTTAAATATTTTTCATACAATTTTCCCTCTATTACGGAGTATGAAGATGACTAAAAAGTAAGGATGAAAAAAAGTAGAAAAATAGTAATAATGAATAATGACTAATGAGTATAAGAGGATAATTAAAAAATACAATTAATTGACGTGAGAGTTTACATTTAAATTGAGTGATTTAATTTAATAAAAAAAGTCAATTTAAGAGATGATTTATTATTTTATTCATAAATTTCAGAGATTAAAAATAAATGACTTTACAACTTTAAGATCAAATTCATGATTTATTAACTAATTTGTATTAAAAATTGAATAATTTTCTTTTGCTCTTTGATTTTCTACCTTATTTTGAAAGATAGAAACACATTCAGTTTTATGTGTGTATAAGATTTATAAAATTATTTTTGTGTTACCTACTATCTCTTTTTTAACAACACCAATAAAAAAAGAGAGAAAAAAAAAATGCAATCCAACTAGTAATCCTTTTAAGAAATGAAGAGATTGATTCTTTAGAATATATAAGTACCGTTACCAAATATTCATACGGGATAAGACATTTTTACAAAAATTAAGGTATAAAATGTGAATAAAAAACATAATTTTTTATATAAATTAATTAAGAAAATTAGCTAAATTGTTAGATTCACATTTCAAAATTATAATAAAAGTTTAAAAACCTACAAATTATGTTAGATTATAACAACAACAACAAAAACTCAAACAATATTATATTAATATATAAAAAAATCATCAATTCACTTATAATAAAATAATAATAAACAAAAACCCATAAATACAATACAAATATGGACAAGGAATTCAACATTTTAGAAGTATCTTGCTTCATAACTAATTCTTCACGTAAAAGAAAAGAAGAATCTCCAAAAGTGTTTTTGTTGATAAAATCCAAAAGGTTTTTTGCAGCTAACTTTATATGTCACCGAAAACAGAAATTCAATTTTCAAACCGTTACTTTCTACTCATAAATTCACAATTAACACCATCTGGTACGATATAACTCCATGAAGTTGATACATCTCAGATTTAAAATGGTCATTAATGGACGTTTTAATAAGTAAACGAAAATATTTTAGTTTTAATAAGTAAACGAAAATATTTTAGTTTTTAAAAAAAAAAAAGTAAACGAAATTTGAAAAGGAAGGAAAATTGAAACAATAAAGACCGAAAATTGAAAGGTGGAAAAGTAGTTGGTACCATCTGTCGGTGTATGTCACCTAAGTCGTAACCATCTCCCTCTTACTCTCTCTCTCTCTCTAAAAATTGTTCTAATGCTCTGCTCACTTAGAGAGAGAAACTAGTTCTTCTTCTTTTTAATAAAGAACGTAATCAACGCAATTACTGCACAAAATAGTCACGCTGCTTGCACAATCACTTTTACCATAAATAATAGTAATTGATAATTATTAATTGTTATAATTAATGTCAACGTGAGTGTGTAAGAGACAGTTGAGTGTAGCCAAAGCAGTCACAACCGCATTGACAAAAAGAGGAATAACAAGAAAAAACTAGAAAACGTTCATTCACTTCTCAAAGCCGTTCCATTGCAAATGCAATGCAGTAGAAAACGCAAACCGTTAGAAATGAAATTGAAATTTAATTGAAATTAAAGTGAAATTGCTATTTTCATTTTCTGCGGTTTGGCGAATCGAATTTGCATTTGCTATGGTGTCTATGATGGATCAATACGAGATCATGGAGCAGATCGGTCGCGGTGCGTTCGGTGCTGCGATTCTCGTTAACCATAAATCGGAGAAGAAGAAGTACGTTTAACGTTCGCGCCATTTGTGTATTGTATTGTGTTTGATTTCGATAGAATTTGAGAAATGAAGCTTTCATTTATTTGTTGTTGTTGCAGATACGTGTTGAAGAAAATTAGGCTTGCAAGGCAAACTGAACGGTGTAGAAGATCTGCTCATCAAGAGGTAGTAGTTTTTTGTTTTGTGGCTACTTGTTTATCGTTTTTCTTGCACGTTGATTTGAACTGTTCTAGTTGATTTTTGAGAATTGTAGATGACTCTTATTGCTCGAATTAAACACCCTTACATTGTAGAATTCAAGGAGGCTTGGGTTGAGAAGGTGAGATGCTACTCGTCCCTTAACTTTGTGCATTAGTTTGGTTTCACATTGCTTCGGATAAGTATATTTGTTACACCGATTGAAGGTGTGTCCCGAGTTTAATATTAATTATATTTGAAAATGATAAATGAATAGAAATAAATTTGTTATCCACAGATATTTTATAAAAATGAATAGATAGAGTATATTCTATAAACCGTTAGTAAATACAAGTATTGGGTTGTAAGTCAAAATGGATTTTGCCGCCAAATCTCGGTTTGATTTAAGAGCGATAAAAAGTTATTGCATGAGTTAAGAGTTTATGCTAAGTTTTAGTTTTCATAGTAAAAGTATTGTAAATACCAATTTCTTTTACTTCATAATTACTTGGATCACTCGCTTGTTCTAACACACTTCAACAATTTGTTAAACTTTCTCGGTTGTAAAATAGAAAAAGTTGTATCATAAGTTTGCTAATGGTTCCTTTTCAGTTAAGTTTGTGATTGTTTTTTTTTTTTTTTTGGATTATAGGGTTGTTATGTCTGCATTGTTACTGGATACTGTGAAGGTGGAGACGTGTGAGTCTACGGATAAAACTTGTTATCAGAGTGTCATGTAAAAGTTTATGAGCCCAAAAACCTCGATTGTTTAAAATTTATTACTTGTTTTCCCTTCAAATCTTTTCAGGGCTGCATTGATGAAAAAATCAAATGGGGTTTATTTTCCTGAGGAGGTATTTTTGTTTTTATTTTGTCTTTCCTAAATTTTGGATTTTTATTTAAATATTTTGCTTGCTTACATTGGAAGTGTTTGACATTCCTCAGAAACTCTGCAAATGGGTTACTCAATTACTTTTGGCAGTAGAATACTTGCATTCAAATTTTGTTTTACACCGTGACCTAAAGGTATTACATGGCCTTATATTCTTTTTAAATTCCACTTGAAAATATACCAAGCTAAATTCTGTCAAACTCTTCTGACAGTGTTCTAACATCTTTCTTACAAAGGATCAAGATGTTCGACTGGGTGAGTTCATAATATATATATGATACCATTTTTTATAGCATTGGAGATTGATGATTGATCATTTCTTCATCCTTATTTTGCCTATAATTTCCTGATATTTATATAGGGGATTTTGGGCTTGCTAAGACACTAAAAGCTGATGATTTGACTTCTTCGGTACGTGTGAAATTGAAAACTTGTTGCTTTCATCTTTGTCTTCTATGATTTTAAACTTATTTTTAAAGGATGTAAGGGTTCAAGCTAAATTTTGTTCTGACAAGTTTCCATAATATTGATGTATCCTACATGCTGAGAGAAGCACTGAAGCAGAGTTATGAGTTTAGGGTTTTCAATCTTCACATTTTCCCACTTCGCCATTTTTCTCTCTCTCATAATGGTGACAGAAATCATGCAGTTCTATCGGAGATCTCCCTCCCAAATCATGTTCCCCAGAACATAATTTGTTCATAAGAACAGAAACCTCTATTTGTTACTATGTTTGTCATTAAGTATCACGGGTAAGCATTGAGTAAATAACAGCAATCAAAATCACTTTAATTGCTCGGATGATATGTTCCTTCACACCATACTGCTCATTTTATTCTTATTGCTCTGCTATTAATCTGAATTCTCAACACAACATCCTCTTTATAATAGCCGAAATAAAATACTAATACATAGTCTTGAAATCCTTGGAACATTTTCCTCCTGCATATAACTAAATATGTTCAAGTGCTTCCACTTTTTCCTTTATTTTTTTGTTATCTTTGGATTTTATTTTTCTTACTGTTTTAGGTTGACCACAGCAACACTTACAACTGTCTAAGTTCTATATTGGAGGTACTAGGTAGGTGTATGTTAATGAAACCAAGATGGTATTTGGTACTTATAACTTGTGCCCGTAGTCTGGAGAATATTCCATAATTGGCACACAAGCTGTGGTGTTGTTCTTATTTGTTTCTCTCAATAGTCAATAATACTATGTTTTTGAACGGAAAGATAACAAACATGGAGATAGAAAATGAGTCTTGTTTGAGTGGAATAAATTAGATTCCTTGTGTCCAAATTCAATAGGCACTATTAGCAATAAAAAGCTTTTAGTTTCTACTTGAATCTGACATTACTTAAAACTATGGTGTGATGTACTTTTCTTTCATTATTATTTCTCATATTTTGTAAGGATCGAAACATAGTTCAAATAATTTCCTGCTACTTGATGTTGATAATACGACAATGTTACCATCTTTTTCAGCTATATGATTAGTATAATAGTATTGCATTTATTTCATAATAAAGTACAGTCACTGGTTATAATTGTTGTAAATATTTGTATGCAGGTTGTAGGAACTCCCAACTATATGTGTCCTGAACTGCTTGCAGATATCCCTTATGGATTCAAATCTGATATTTGGTCACTAGGTAACTTTTTGTTTTTTATTATGAATATCTGCTATTGGTTTCGCTGTCGTTTTAATACCTTTTTGTGGTTCAGGGTGTTGTATATATGAGATGGCTGCTCACCGCCCTGCTTTCAAAGCTTATGTAAGATTTCCTCTATTTTCTCTTGATGCTTTATAGTTATAGATATGGCATAATCTTAACATTCATTTAATGCACTACCAGCAAATCATAAATGAATGATGGTTAGGGATCCTCTCAGTTTCTCAAAAGAAATAGAGCTCCATTATTATAGTTGTGTATATATAGACACACGTTTCTTGAACATGTGATATACATTAAACATTTATATTACTTTATACACACAAAAATATAGTAATGGAACTATCCATTTCTTATAAGAAATAGAGAGAATCTCAATCTATTTCATTTCTTCATTCAAGTTATTCAAGTAGCATATTATGCAACATAAATGGCAAGGTATCAATTTGCATACATGTTCCAGCAGGAATAAAATTATATAACAAATTTTTTACCGAGGGTACTGCCTAAAACTCAGTTGTTAGAATTGCTGGGTGATTTTCAGTTGGTTACTTTATCTGATTCTCTACACTATTGTATCATACTTATGTATGTAGAGGTATCTTCTCATGTATCTTTTTTCTTGATAAGAATGGTACTGTTTCAGGATATGACAGGATTGATAAGCAAGATAAACCGTTCCTCTATTGGTTCTTTGCCTCCCTGTTATTCTCCATCCTTGTAAGTTGCAAATTTTGCTAAGCTTGCCATGAACTATCATCCTGTTAATAGAAAGTCAGTGCACCAACATGGTGAGACACAAGTCATAGATGCTTGGTTCGTTTAACCATTTGGTCGGAGGTTTGATCCTTGGTTGCATATGTATGAAAAAAGAAGTGTTTGGGACTTGGGAGAGGTCAATCTCCAAAAAATAAAAAGAAAGTGACTAATTGAGTTGAGATTGCCCGATAAAGTCAAGTTGCTATGGTAGAAAGATGTAATTACTAGTATAGATTAGTACAGATGCACGTGTTGGTATGGGTGAACTTAAGGGCACAGTTAAACACTGCATTTGTTGAACAACTTCAAATTTGGTTAACTCTCAGGAATGCCATTGGTTTCCGGTAGGCAACATCTGTGAAAATGAAGTTGAGAACTATCAGAACCACATAAAAATGCATGCCAGAATTATTTATCTTTTATCTTTTTCTGCTATTCATATAGATCGGAGGATGAGTTTTGTTTTCTTCTTTACTTTCATCTCTGCGCATGTATGTGTTCTGGAAATCTTAAACTGTAAATTCATACACACAGGAAAACACTGATAAAAGGCATGCTGAGGAAAAACCCTGAGCATCGCCCAACAGTAAGCCTCTCTTAAAGAGTAACATTATTTTCAATGTGAAACAGGTTTCCCATCATTACTTACCTGAAAAATTTCATTTTATGTATCTCACAGGCATCCGAAATCTTAAAGCACCCTTATTTGCAGCCTTATGTTCACCAATATTGTTCATCTCTCTGTCCTCCAACAGCCTCTTCTCCTGAAAAGACAATCTCTACTGTCCATGATCCTCGAAATATTTTAACCGAAAGTGATAACAGTAATTGTATGAGTAGTGGCAAAGGTAGATTGAGGTCAAATGAGAGAAACATTGCAAAAGAAGTGACCAAGGGCGATGACAAAATCACTGAGGTAGACCTGGCATCGATTAATGATGATGGGTCTGATCTTTTCAAGCCTAGTGGAGAAGGAAATAGCTCCAGCAATGTCAATGCAAAAACTGAGAAACAGGACGTTAGGAAGCTAACTCACATTGAACCCCATTCTTATGTTGGATCTAAGCAACCAAAAACAATTAAGAATGTCATGATGGCACCAAAACATGAAAACGTTAGAGAAACAAGTTATCCAATGAGAGGCAATCGGTTGAAGGCTGGTGGTATATCAATACAGAAAATAAATACAGAGACATTGTCTAAATTGCCCAAACCCAATAGTGTTACTGGTTTGAAGCCTACTTTAGAGGTGCCAACTATTGTACCTTCAAAAGAAACCATTAATTCTGCAAAACGGTTCCAGGGATCACATACTTCAAAACATCAGGTACGTTACAATTAGAAATGATATACTGCACTATTAGTTACTTATAAAGATGTCATTAGGACACTGACCCTTATTTCTTGTGTATTAATCCATGCCAACAGTTACCAATGATAGAATCTACACCAAAAACTAAACCTCGACATTATGTGGCATCACCATCTGGTCCTGTCAAACAAGTAGTAGCAGAAGTTAGAGTTCCTGTCAAGCCAAAACAAAAGACTCCTCCAAGCCTACTTAAGCCACCCTCGTTTCCAGGACGTATAAGGCAGGCTGGGCGTGATATGGCAAATGCAGAAAATTATGAAGGAAGGTTAAATCCAAACAAAATAGCTCAGGAGCCGAATATGATCCATCATCAGTTGACTTATGGTCATCTACCACATGTTTCTAGAGAGCCATTCAAGTCTTTTGAAAGCAGCACCAAAGGAATGCAAACAGACAGCAGCAATTCTGTCTCAACTTCAGTCTCTATTCAAAGATTTGAACTTTCTGACGTTGCAACCACGTTTATTGACTTGAGTGAACCAAAAGTTCATCAAAATGGGAGTTTTAATCACACTGAAATTGTGGAATCACGTTCAGACAACATTGGACCTGCTGAAAATTTGTCTGGTGAAACCTCTCCATTTACACCAATTATTCACAATACCATTACTAATAATGACATTTGTCTCATAAATCAAACAACTACATCTGCTGGTTGTGAGTATCTTGATCCCTCTGCCGAAGTCACACAAGAAATGAAAGACCGTCCAGATGTTTCTAAGGAAATAGCTTCAACCAATTCTCTCAAACATCCACTCCCCATATCTGAAGAAAAGTCTGTTTGTGAAGTTAGTCCAGTAAGTTTGCCAAATAATAGGCCTGATAATGTTGGCCAGCCAAAACTTATGTGCATCTCCACTGGTGATGACAAATTCATGGTGAGGGAAAGAGTGTCATTAGCAGCTGAAACGGCTCCTCTGATTATATCTACTACAATCTCAAGCCAGAAAGTTTTACAAGAAGAGGAGGGAATGGTTTTACAGAATCCAGCAACTGAAACGACAGCTTGTGGTCATCTTCCCCCAGCTTTTGATGATATCATCCATGTTATACGCCATAGCAGTTATCGTATGGGGAGTGAGCTTCCAGTAAAGGAATCAATGGACATGGGAGTTACTAATGTAGATATTGGTAAACTTATCAATATTGTAAAGGATAGTTTAGAAATGAGAAACGCAGGAACTCCTTTGTCCCTTAAATCTTCAAACTTCTCTGAGACTACTAGCTTGAAGTCAAATACCACTGATAATTTGGAAATCAGAAACTTGAGCTTGAAGTCAAGTATTTCCGACCATCCTTGTGTTGAGGCGCAGGATGTTAAAATTCCTGATTCCGCAAAATATACCAAATATAACCCTCCAACATCCGAAGAAGTAATACCAGCTAAGGAATCTTTGGATGTTAAATCTTCCAAGCAGAGAGCTGATGCACTTGAAGGGCTGTTAGAATTATCTGCAGATTTGCTGCAACAAAATAGATTGGAGGAACTTGCAGTTGTTCTGAAGCCCTTTGGAAAAGATAAGGTCTCCCCAAGGGAGACAGCCATTTGGTTAGCCAAGAGTCTAAAAGGATTGGTGGTTGAGGAAAGTGGGGGACGTAGTTAATGAGGTAACTTTATTCCTTGTATCTTTGCTTGTTTTTGATACTTTCTATACATAGCTTTTCAAGTACCACTTGAATTAAGATAAGTAACACTTTATAATTTCTTCTCTCATTTTTTCATTCTTTCAGTATCCTTATGCTGCTGTAAATAGTAACAATTCAAATAAATAACATCAACTTACAGTCAATTGTATACGCTCTGGCCAAGCATAGTTAACAATTGATGTTCACTTCAATACTTTCTAGATCTTCCTAGATATGGTCAACGAGAATTAGGATTTGATGGATCAAACAACACCGAAACTAACAATTTGGAATGAATGCTTTGTAAATAATAAAGTTATTCATTCATAAATTGAAACAAGCAGATAGGTGATCTTAACGATAGAGACTTGGCACAAGCATTTTTATTAAAGAAGCGTAATCTTTTCTAACTGGCAGATTGGTAACACTTTCACTATCCTAAATTAGGCATGCATATAGGGGTAGTTCCTCTTTATGTTATATTCTCACTTCTCAGATTCATGTTTATTCCAACATGCTTCGTGGAAGCTGCTTCCAATTTAGCTTAAAGTATACCAATTTATACGTCAGAATTGCTACCTCCTCATGGTTATTACAATATATAAATATAATATATACTTTGCCGTTTGTAATTGTCACCTATACTCATTCTCGTACTTTTTCTTTCTTTGTCCATTCTTTTTATACCCTTTCTGTTTTTACACTACACATTCGCTTTCACACTTCTATTTCAGGATTGTTTGTTGCTAAAGAGAGAAAGTACAAAAAACTCTGAGCCAAAAATTTTTCTTTGTCTTATAGCTATAGCATAACTTGTAGCACATACTTCCCAAATCTACATGGAGTCTCAGCTAGGACCTCATGAACCTCATTTTCGTGTCCGCTCAATTTCTGTGTCCAATTTCAGTGTCTCTGATTCGGAGCTCAAAGGCATGTACGAGATAGAACTAAGCATAACAAATCCAAACAAAAAGATAGAAATAATGGTTGACCGTTTCTATGTCTCAGTGTTTTATGGCTCCGTGTTGCTCTCGAGGGCCATTGTGCTACAACCCATTCACTTGAAGAAGAACAGTGACAAGGATGTGAAAGTTACCTTTAGCTTAAGGAATTCATCCACTATCTCATAAGGTGATCTCTGATGATCTGGTTAAGGATTGGAATAAAGGGATAGTGACCTTTGACTTGAAAATGTTGGCTAGAGTTGTATTTGAAGCTGGAATATGGGTAAGTAGGGAAAAGCTCTTGGACATTTACTGTGGCAATCTCGATGTTGGATTCGTTGCCATAAAAGACACAGGTAAGCTCCTAGGTATTGGGAAGGACTGCCACGTTGAAAGCTAGGCGGAGGAAAGAAGCATGATCTTTTTGTATATTCTCTGTAGTTTGAAAATCAATTAACTGGCTGGCCATGGCGGCACAAAATGAAAATATGAATGGTGCTCATGTTGTTTGTTGACGATGTTGTGGTTGATTTTCCCCAGTTACTATATTAATTTTAAATTTCTACATTTAATTTCCATTTTAGGTCAAATATGTTTTTTTTTATATAAAATTTTAATATTTTAATTTAAGTCTTTATAAAATCAAAATCAAAATATAATTTTTAATCTTTATAAAATTATCGTACGTGCAATATTAATTTGTTATTAAGTCGATATATATTTTTGAATGAATTTATATATATATATATATATATATATATATATATATTTATAATAATATAAAAAATTCATTTACAAAAAACGAATTTAAAATTCGATTTATAAATTTATATTTTTATTACTTTTATATTAAATTTTTTACATTAAAACAATTTATACCTAATTTATCTAAAATAAAAAAATTCTAAAATTTTAGACTCTTTAAAATACTATAAACATAATTATAAAAGTTTATTAAGTTTTTTTAAAGATGAAAGATAATTATAAATATTTTATTTCAGCATAAACTAAAATTATTTATTAAATAATCTTGTAGGAATTATACAGTCACCAACTCACCATAGTTACACACTAACGAAAAATTATTAATCGACTATTTTGTTTGCAATTCTTCTTGCATTTAGTAGTTTTTTATTAAAATTTATTAACGTATTTAAATTGTATATTTGTAATACATTTTTTTAAATACATTACAAATATACAATTTAAAGAAAAATGTATCTGTATTGCATCCTATCCGTGTTTCATAATGTTTTGTCATGAATTGATATATAGATACGTCCTTCACTCTTAAAGAAAAAAAAATTCAGTTCACATGTAAACTCTCGCTGTAGAAGATACTAGTGTAGGGATAGCAATGGGTAGGATATGGGTAGGGTACTATAGTACCCGTACCCGTACCCGCAATTTAAAAAAATATCCATACCCGTGCCCGTACCTTCTTGGGTATCAACTTTAATACCCGTACCCTTACCCTCTGGGTACCTAAGTGCCCGTACCCATACCCATTACCCACACTTTAACTAAAATAAATCGATAAATAAATATTATTTTGTGATTAAATTTAAAAAGTGTAAATACCACCTATAGTCCCTTAACTTAATTTCAGTTAACGTTTTAGTCCTTTATTTTTTTTTTCCCGATTTAGTCCTTTATTTTAATTTTAAGTGACAATTTTAACAACGTTATCTTTTTTTTACAAAAATTCAAACATTCATCAAAATTTTCAAACAAAACTCATAAATTTAGTTATATTCTTTAATATAAAATAAACTTTATCAAATTTATAACTCAAATCTTCAAATAAACTCATATGTGCCATTTTTTATTTGATTTTGTTAGAGATAAAAATATGAGTTTATTTAAATATTTAAGTTATAAATTTGATGAAATTGCATTATATTGAGGATGATAATTAATTTTATGTGTTTTGTTTGAAATTTTTGATGAATTTTTTGAAATTTTGCAAAAAATAAGGATAAAATTGTTGACATTTTAAAACATAAAAGATCAAATTGTCACTTAAAATTAAAATAAAGGACCAAATCAGGGGAAAAAAAAGAAGATAAAAGACTAAAACGTTAACTGAAATTAAGTTAAGGGACTATATGTGGTATTTACCCATTTAAAAATTATCCAAATATCATAAATTAAATTATAAAATATTAGAAACTAAAATATTTTCAAACTCAAAACATTTCAAATGAACATTTGTTACAATACATATTCAAATATCCATAATAATATTTTATGAAGTTGCAAGTCTTACAACAATATTATTTGAAATCAGTAAAAATAATTTATAAGTTGCAAGTATAATTATAAAGACACAATTAATAAGATATAATTCTTAGTTATAAAGTCGCAATTATTTAACTATTCATCATAATCAAATTCTTAAAAAGTTTGCAAACGTTTATCTTTTGATTTGATTATAAATATTGTAATGGTCCAATGATATTAATAGATATTAAAACATAAAGGAAAACAATTAATTAAATTAAATATTAATATAATAAATAAATAAATAAATAATACATTTAGATAAATGCGGGTGCGGGTGCGGGGTGGGTACTATAGTACCCGTACCCGTTTAATTTTGCGGGTAATTACCCGTCCCCGTACCCATACCCATTATGCGGGTTTTTACCCTACCCATTGTGAGTTTTTTGCGGGTATCCACTGGGTCTGGGTCTAATTGTCATCCCTGTACTAGTGATGGTAATGGTGGGGCTAGAAAGTTATGCTCCATTTTGTTCACGCGGTTTATTTATTTTGGGTGGTAATTAACGCGGTTTTGATCTTCCTTGATTGCCAGTGTCACTTTTTGCATCTCTCTGTGAGCATTTGTGCCTTTCACCTCTATGCCTTTATTATTAATTAAGAAACACGAAAATGTTCATGGGGTTGGTAGTAATCTGGTTTTGAAGGAATCACAATCACTATCTATAATCAATGCTTTCTTTGTCATTTTACATGGTTTGCTTGTCTAGTTCTATGCATATGCATATGTTTAGGTCATGAATCATGGACATTTTGTTAATGAATCGTGATCTCTTTTAGTCAAAACTAGGAAACATGACATATTAACTTTTTATACATTGTCACAATTATTTAGATGGTTTGATGAAAACAATTTTTATAATTTAAAATCCGTTCTTAAAATATGAATCGTCCAATTTTATTTAATAACAACAAATAAAAAGTCATCAATTTTATTTTTACAGTCAATATAAATTATTTTAGTAGGACAATTGTCGTTATCATAATATAAAATACTTAAAAGAAAAACATGAATTTGATTAAGAATTTGTCTTTTAAATTTATAGTGACATTGTTTTGATATTTTACTTAAAATGTGGGTTTGAAACTCAATTTCTTTTTTATTTTGGATATATTGTGTTGACATTGTGTTGATATTGCACTTGATTCTATTTATCTTGGGAGAAGTTTAAGGCAATGATATCTCTTTTCACTTTATTTGTTTGTTAAAGGGTTATCTAATTTAATATACATAATTGGATCTAAAGGGGAAAAATTATGGAATTAAAATTTGTACAAGTACTCCTATTTCGACTCATTTACTTTTTGTCCATGATTGTTATTTTTTTAAGCAATTGAAGTGGAAGCAATGAAAAATGTTTTGACTATCTTAAAAGCGGTAAAAGGTCAAATTATTAACTTTTCTAAATCTAATTTTTAAATTGATTTATGAATATTTTATTGTTGTAAGGGAGTCTTTTACATACTCTAATTTGGTGGAAAAATATATCTTATATTAGAGGTTAGTAAGGTACTAGAGGTAAACTGGTTCGTGGAAAATTTAAAAAGATTATTTTTGAGTATCTATTTCCTTTTTATATGAGATAATTGGTAGGTGGGTGGCATTGTTTGTAGTGAAATTTTAGATAATAGGAAATATTGTTTATTTAGAAGGAATGCATGATATCAAAATTTTACATATCTTTGTATCTTGGACTCCTTTCAATTGAGTGTGACAAATGGTGTTGAACGAGGTACACAAAATATATTTTGTCTCATTAATTTATAAGTGTTTGTTCCTCGTCTTTTTGCTTCCTTTGGGTTTGCTCAAAGAAAAAGTTTGAGTATTAAATTTTGATTTAAAGAATATTAGTTTATCTAAAGTGATTGTTTTCACTTAAAAATTATTGAGAGAAAGATTACATCCTTTACTTAACTTAGAAGAAAAGTAATTGTAGAGGTGGAAGCATAAAAATGTGCTTTTTGTTTGGGTCATTTGGAGTTAGAGGTTCACTTGGTTTCTATGTATGATTTATCGATGGTAATTTGGTATGAGACTTTTGGTAGTTTGAGCTATACTTTTGTAGTGTTTGGGTGAGTTGTCTTACTTTTTATATCTGTATCTTTAGTAGATAATGAAAAAATGTATGACATATTGCTGTTTGAGTTATTTGGAAATGAGTAATGATTGTATTTTCTCTAATGAAGTTGCTGAAGTTTATAGTCTAATAGTGAAAATTGCAATTTTGTCTTGAAAATGATTATTGAATTAGGGAAATAGGGTAACTTTATTTTTATAATAAATAAATGGTGAATTGAACCATCTATTATATATATTTAAAATAGACGGCGCCTCTCACTATCTGTTGCCACCTCTCATTATTTTTTCTATATATGCGAACATTTTTCACGTAGGCCGAAAAGCTCACATGTACGTCTCCATAATATTATTTTAAAATTATTTTATAATTATTTATAATAAATTTATAATTTATAAATTATTTTACAATTTAATAACAATATATAATTTATATTATTATCAAATTATTTTATAAGTTATTTTATTATAAGTAAAATAATTTATATTATTCCACTTATGGTGAGTAATGATTTTAGTAACAATTCAATTCAATTACTCATTAATGTCAATCCATTTATAATTATTTTCAATTTATGTCAATCAATTTATTTACTAACATTATAATGCATTTATAATATTTTACATTATCAATCCATTTCATTTCAAGTTATGTAAATCAATTACTTTCAATTTATTTCTCAATACATTTAAATACATCAAAACTAATTTATAAATTATTTTACAATTATTTTATAACTATTTTTAATAAATTTATAATTTATAAATTATTTTACAATTTGATAATAATTTATAATTTATAATTTATATT
>JBBPBT010001003.1:2060807-2071061 GCA_037974875.1 Cicer bijugum | reverse complement strand
GTTTACTTATATGTATTCTAAAAAAATATGTTAACACTAAACTTTCATTAATTAAATTATATTTTTATAATTGAATGCTATATTTTGATTTTAATTTTCTTTATTATAATGATAATTTAAATGTTAAAAAATAAATGATAAATTAAATATTGCATAAAATTAAATTATTTTTTAATATAATTTATTTTTGGTACATATCAAGATAACTATAATTCAATTGCACAAATAATTAGTTAAAACTTTTAAGTACCTAAAATTAATTTAAAGTATATGTAAATCTTTAATAAAATAAATTTCAAACTCTTGATGAAATATATTCAATAATTTTTTTTACAACAACTTCTCATGGTCGCAATTAAAACATCATACTAATAAAACAAATAAATTTAGACTACGCTACAATATAATTCAACATTAACATTTTTTTAAATAAAAAATATTGAATAGTCAATCATATTTTAAAATTTTTACATCTTATTTTTAGGTTTGTATTTTACATTTTATTTCATCAAACAAATACAAGTATCATTATATGTTGAAAAATAAATTAACAATCAAAGTACAATCAAACAATTATTCTATATAATAAGTTTTTATACGAATTTTATAAAATATTTTAAAAATTAAATTAAATGATTGTGATAAACATAATTTTCCCTTAATTTTTCTTATTATATTATATGATTACAAATCAATACAGTAATATTATAAAATAATTATATTTATGCTCCATAAAATACTACTTATAAAACTTATAAAATTAATTAATTAATATATGCGCATTGCGAGAGCCATAATCTAGTTAAACTTAAAATTAATTAAGAAGATGACTAACCTATGAAGAAGAAGTAATTTAACGACAATAAAATTAAGAGATAAAAATAAAATAAAATATGAGAGTGGTAAACATGTAATTTAGTTTAAAATAGAAAAAGTTAAACGGAAGAATACGCTGAATGGGTGATTCGGTTGAGAAATCAAGATGGAAAACTGGTCACCCACACGTTAATCGAAACGACAATTTATTCTAATTGGAAAAAATAGGGATGTGATTTGTAAGGGGAATTTCTTTCTTGTTCCAACAATTTACCTCGAATTTTTCTAACCTAGAATCCCAAAAAATTCCAAAACTCACTTCTCTTCTCTTCTCTTCTTCCACTCTCTCACTCCACACTGCTTAAGTGCTTTTCATAATCAATTAATCATTCATCCAACTTTTGCAATAATCACTCACACTAATGCAGGATCCTTCCAGACCCGCCACCGGCTACCCAGCCCCACCCTTCAACCACCACAACAATGGCCAACCACCACCTGGATACCCCTACGCCGCTCCCCATCCACATGATTACTACGACCCACGACCCCGCCCCTACGCCTCCCGCTCCTTCTTCCGCGCTTTCTTCGCCACCATGATTTGCCTCGTCGTAATCTTCGGCGTGATTTTAGTCATCACATGGCTTGTCCTCCGTCCTTCTCTCCCTCACTTCACCTTAACAACTCTCTCACTCTCCAACTTCTCAGCTTCCAACCAATCGTTAACCGGCACGTGGCGCCTCTCTTTTAACGTCCGTAACGCTAACAAGAAAATGTCCGTTACTTATAACGTCCTCCGTTCTTCCATTTTCTACCACTCTAACTACATCGCTGAATCGCAACTCGCTCCGTTTAAGCAAGATACAAAGTCGGAAACCACTCTCAATGCTACTTTCTCCGCCGTAAACGTTTACCTTGAATCTCGCGCTGTTAACGATCTCAACGCTGATAAATCTAGCGGTTCTGTTCCTTTTGATGTTCAGATTTTGGCTTCCGCTTCGTTTCGGTCTGGTTCGTGGAAGTTTAGGACAAGGATTCTTAAGATTCTCTGCCGGAAAGTCCTCGTCGGAATTTCGTCGAAGGGTAGTTCAGGTGATTTATACGATGGATCCAAAGAATGTCAGGTGTGGACTTGACTTGTTTTCGGGTTAACCCTAATTTGTTTAGGGTTTCCCTTTTTTTTGAAACCCTAGGTTTTGAAATTGGATCTAGTGATTAATGTTTTCAGCAGTTTATAACTATGCGTTTTGATTTAGGTACGAAATTAAATTGAATATTGTTGATTAGCTTATTATGACTGTATATAATTCTCAGTTTTTTTTTTCTTCTCGCTATTCTACTTGATTTGAGTGTGATTGTATTTTCCATAGTGCATAAGAGAAGAAGCTAATGAAAATATTAGTTTAGAAGTTAATTAACACGTTGTTTTTGGTTTATTCATTCGTTGTGTTATTTTAGTGGTTGATGTCAAAGTATGATGATATAGGATCTTCTATTTTCAAGGGATAAACTTTCGACCATTTTCATAACAAGCTTCACGTTTATTTATTAATTGCTAACTCTCTTAGTAGTTGAACTTGGTATCTGTTATTGAATTGAAAGCATGAATGCCAGCTAGTATTCTTTGATTTAGTGGATGGTTTTTTGAGTTGATTTTTCTATTGATATAGAATGGAGGCAGCCAATCTGTTAGATCATAGAAGATAGAACTGGTTTTAGCTGTTCTTTGACATTGATTCCAAAGGGAGAAGGTTGATAAAATTATCAATAGGGCATTTTATGTTAGCGTAAAATCTAACTAAGGGTATGTTGGTTGTGGGAAGAAAGTGAGTAGAGAGAAATAGGTGTGAAAGATGTGAAAAATAGAGTAAAATTGATGTATTGTTTGGTGTAAGAGAAATATTTGTCTCTCTTTCTTAGTTTGGTTGAATAGAAAGTAAAATGGGAGAAATGTAATTATTTTTCAAAAGACCAAGATATCCTTGAATTTGTTTCTTTTTTCAATTTCTACTTTTTCTGTTACACTCCATCATCACAAGAAAACAACATATAAAATTTCCGTGTTCCTCCTTCTGTGTACACAGAACATAGTGGGTTATGAGAGTTGTTCTATTACTGTTGTTTCCAAGCATACTAAATGAAGACGTTTTGTTAATTGAGTACTTATCTACGAACTTTGAGTCTTAACAAGACATATTTGTTGTTGAAGGCTTAGTGATGATGTTAAGTGTTCTTCCGAGTTACAGGCTAGCTTAGCCATTTGATGAAGTCTTTAAATGTGTTTGATTTGGCAAGGGATATTAGACATGGGTTGTCCTGTCTCACTAATTGATGGTAGTGGTACAGGCTAGTACGGGTACCCATGTGGTGTCATATGAGTCTGTTTGGGATCTGTGTTGGGTTTTTGTTAGTACTTAGTAGTACGATGGATTTTTTAACCTTTTGAAGTTGACATTTTTAATATGGCATATAAGATGCATCTGTCTGTTTTATTTTAGCTCTAATTTTGGGATTCTTATTAATTTTTAAATTGGAGTAGTCGTTGTGGTAAGATCTGAAATGACTCTAGTGACTAGACCTCGACAACAGTTGGTCAGTTTTTTAGCATGAGTTTGAGTTGGGTATTTGTGTTTGTATCTGTCATTGTCTTTAAAGTGAAAATTTGTATGTAATTTTCGTGAAAACGCTTGTTTGCTTTTTAAGTTGAATTAGGCATTGCTGAGCCATATTTTACAAGGTTTTGGAATGTATCCTATATAAAAGGGGCTCAAACTCAATATGAAGATAAATGCATTATTGATGTAGCATAAATGTCTTAGGATTAACCTGTACTGTAGCCTTGTATAGAAAAGCCATTGAACTCCTTTTATAGAATCGAAGATTATAAACCCTTGTTAAAATATAACCTTTAAACAAGTCTAATACAAATAAAACAAAATCATATTGTTATAGTAGTTCAGCCACATTTTCAAGAAAAATATTTCCACTTGGGTAGCATCAAACCTGATATTATTATTGTAGCATGAACAGTTTGACAGCTTGAACTAATTATAATTGACTTCCTTGGTTCTGTATCAGTAGTAATCCTTTCCCTTCAGTGGCATTGGTGGTGGCAAGTTTGATTACATTTTTTTGATTCACTATAATATGGTGGTCAAGATTTACGTTGCCAGCCACCTATTTTTGTTCATTTAACTGAAAAATTGCATTTTGTCTTTAACCTTCTTATTGATGCAACGGTTTTATGATTACAAATTTGGAAAGCCTTTTCACACTCTCAACCTTTGTGTACAATGTATTTTATTGATCTTAGAAAGTACTATGTGTGTATGGGTTATTTGTTAGAAATCATGGATCCTTTGCAAATAATGAAAGGACGGTGCATTATTCTCTCTCAGGTTAACGTAAGGATAATGCCAGACCTGCCAATAGATGACCTTTATTTCATTTATGTAAAATTATATTTTAAGGTTCAACTGAGTTTGCTTAGCAATACTCTTGTATTCATTCAATTATTGAATACCTTGAAGACTAGCATTTATTGGAAGTGCTTGGCGACTTGTCATCCTTGCTGTCTTTTTTATGAGAGAAGGGCGGGAGTTTTAGGAATTCCGGTTGCGTGAGGTCACAACTTTATCACTGTATGTAGTAACACATCTTGGTTATTGGATCAAAATTAGAGTCTAGATTTCAAGCTTGAAATAACTTAAAAGATTTCAAGCATGATATTACATTTGTCTCTAAATATAGGACTTCATTGCTTTTACAATTTTATTTTTAAAGAGAGATAATCAGTTAATGTTTTCATTATATTATTTATTATTGGTTGTAAGAAAAGATGTAAATTAATTAGGAGTATGTTAGTAAAAAATAATTAATGCAGTCGAAATTTCAAAGAGTCTTATAAATCGAATCATATTGTACTGAATCCAAATCCGAGTTTTATACGTTTGTGAACTGAATGTCTAGTGTGTGTATATATATATATATATATATAAAGTGATGTTGATATTATGTGTATATACATGATTAATTTTAACTAATTTTTTATTTTAAAAGAGCTAAATTCTATATATCTTATGTATATGGTTAAATATCTCTTACGGACGATTCATTCGTGTATTTTATTAAAATTATGTTATAGACAGATAAAAAGTTATGGGTTTTTTTTCTTTGTGATATCAAGGACACAATAAGCACTTGTGATTGGATTTATAATGGTTCAGTTTGGTGGTCATCCGTCTTCTATTTTTTTTTTCTTTCGTCTCAAATACATTCTTGAAAGTTAAGATCTAGTAATGCATTTTATATTATAAAAAAGGATAATATGATAAAAAAATAAAAATAAAATGAAAAGTTAAATGAGCATTCATCTGTGTAGTTGACAACAATAAAATCTATTTTTCATGAATATGAAATCTATTTGTTGGAACCACAAAAAATTATAATTATTATTATAGTAATAATAATTTGTAATTTATTTATTTGCAATCAAATAATTTAAAAACAAACTTTATTTGATTAAGTTCCGACATCATTAAAAATTCAAACAAAAACCTAACATGAGGACCAAATATGCAAACATCAAAGAATTCAATAATAAATTTTCAAAAACCTAACTTTGATAAATAATATTTTATAAAATGAAAATGGATTTAACTTGAAATAAAATTGAGTTTTGATGTTTTTCTTAAATACATTGTGGGAGGCAGAAACACTAACTCTAAATTACTCTTTAAAATTTCAAAAAAAAAAAAAAAAAAAAGACTCTTAATGAATTGTTCTTGTTTAAAAATAAATTATAATTTGTTTTGTCAACATCAATGGATCACTCTAAAACGTGGCTAATGTTCTTTAAATTTTAGGCCGATGAAATTATATGACATTGAAAGGACTAAAGCGGGCCTCCAATTCGGGAGAAGGAGGCGAGAGAGGGACTAATCCCTTGAACTGAGATTGATTGGGCTTCATGTTGTTTTACTTGTTGTGTTACTTTTACAAAGAATAAAAGTGACTGCTAGTCTGCACCTCTGATTTTTACTCTCCACCTTCAAATATTTTATCCAAAGATAGACTCTGAGAGTTAATTTTTTCTACTTAAAATTAAAATCCGATTAAAAATTGAAAAATGGAGATGTTAGATGAACATTCACCAACAATAAAAACTTTCAATATTGCACACTTTAGTAATTTAGTTTTCGTGTGTGTCCAAATATTTTTCATTTGTTGCATAAAAAAATATTAGTTTGTCACAAGCATTGGACAAAAAAAATCATTTATTATTTTAAAATGGAATATTATTTAATTTTTTTTTTCATTCTATCTTTTTTAAGTGTTTATGTGTGTCTAAATAGTTGTGATCATGCAAGAGTTTCTTTATTGCATAATTGCATTACAAGCTAGGTTTTGCCTAATTGGTTAAGAAAGTCTTGAGCTGGAGCCCTAAAAAGAATGAAATCCAATCCCTTTTTTAAGTAAGCAAATCAACAATTATTTGTTATTTGTTTATCTTTCCGCACTCACTCCTCCTACCTGCACAACTTTCAAAAATATCAATTCACCTACATTTTCTTTTTAGTTTTTCGTTACTTCTGAAATATGAACATATTAATGAAATAATTCATATATGCAGAGAGGGTATTTTTTTGTTAGATTCTAAACTTAAATATATTAATCTCATAACGAAGTAGCTAGTTCTGGTGTGTTCCTAAGGTGCTTATAAGGATTCAAATAGATTCTCTATCTTCCTTCTGTATTTCCATTTCCTATCCATTTTATCTTTTGCAATTGGAATCTTTCATCAATGAAGTGAAATCATGTGACTATCTTCACTTTATTTCTATGTATCACTTTTGCATTTTGTCAGTTCCCTTTATTTTGATTCATTTTCTGAAAGTAGAGTAGATGATGCCAACTTGATTCTTTGGAGATACTCATATGGTTCAGATAAAATTCTACTGCTACTTTACAGCATTCGTATTATTTTTTCAATAGAAGATAGAAAAGAAGTTAGAGAAAATGTGTGTTTAGATTTATGGTAGGTAGTATTCAAATTGATTTTGTCTTATGTATCATACTTGATTTAATTAGTTAAAAAGTATGTTTGGTGATAGTCATCATATAATTTAGATTGTTGAGAGACAGTTAAACAACTAACTATTCACTTTGCAAATTTTCACCCACCTTAAGCAAACATTGACTTTAAGTATGTTTTACAAGTATACAATTACCATTTGCCATGCTCTATTGCTAAATATCTCAGAATTCATTCATATTCAGAATCACTCTATGAATGTTCCGACTTCCGATTCAAACATAACCAAATAAAAGGAGTGCTAGCTCTTAACAGAGTTCTAGATATGATGAAATAAGATGACCGAATAATGTGTTTATACATAGTACAGTTTTCACTTTACGAACTGATTTTATATGAATTGAATTAGGCCCAACTCAAATTTTAAAATGGTATTAAAATTCATCTAAAATTTATTGAGTCACCTGCTATCACATCACCGCTATCGGACCACTCAAGTCACAAGTCACTTAAAATGATGTGTTATATTTACGTCAAATTATAAAATAAGATTTACTAAATTACATGTTGCACAAAATTTGGTGATATTTATATGAATTTTAATGTATAAAAAAATTAAAGATTGGATTTTTTTTTTTTAATTTAAAAAAAGGAGATTGAAAAATGTATATTTGAAGGAAATATTGAGGATGGCTGCAACATAGTGTACCTATAGAGATAGTTGAATTTAGATACATGAGTTTACTCTTACAAAATTTAAAAATTTAACGATCTCCTTAATTGCTGCACATATGATACAGGGGATCCAAATACATTTCTTGTTTTCAAATTTTTTTTTACAAGTTTTCTTGTTTTCAAATTGGACATAGTAATAATACTAGTATAATGTACCAAATAAAATCGAGCAGAGTAGTGCTAAACGTCAAAATTTTCAGACTTCCTCAAGGAATTTGTGTGGTGAAAAAAGGAATTAAGGAAAGTTGTCATTGTGATGTGTTATTTCAAAGAAAAATAAAAGTCATGCGTAACAAAGCCACAATATCATCGTCAAATAAACTAACAAGTCATTGAGAAAATGACCAGAAAGATGGGATGCATTAGAAGGACATGATATGCGAACAACACTTCCCAAAAGGCCTACATGTCTACCTTGAAAGACAAGGCAAATTTGGGAATAAACGGTTGTTTTCCTAAACTTATCTATCACCCACTTCCAACCTCCATCACATATTAAATTATCATTATAATAATATAATCTTAGGACTTATTGTCACATATGGTTGTGATGGTCCCACGAGTTCGTTTTTCAGTCTACCTCTATCTAATCAAAATTTGTTAGGAACAAGATCAGAATTAGTGGATCTACTATACACTATCCAATTTTTAATTATGCACTATACACTATCTTACTATTTAATTTTGAGATTTTTTTTATTAAACAAATATTTATTTTAAGATTTAAAGACCTAACTTTAATGATTTCGCCCTTAAACCGCTGTGAGGTAGAGTATCACACTTTTTGGTTCATCATGTGTTGGAAAAAGTCCCATCCTTTGCAAACATATATGGAAAGCGATGCATTAGGCCATCTGTATGTGCATCTCCTCCAAGGTATACCCTTCCAAATAGTGGTAACATCAGTTTGAACTTTATAGTGACAAGAAATTTCAGTGAACATCCGTTGATTAGACTTTACCTATTAATCTTTTTAAATAATAATAATAATAATAATAATAATAATAATAATAATCTGTATGTATAATTGATAGCGAAAGTAAAAAGGAGTATAAGAAAATGATCCTTCAACATAATGTTTTTCTTTGCTTATGGGGTGATGAGCTTCTCACTATTTACTATATTTTATCAACATGTACGATTTATATTATCTAATAATTTAGTTAGTGTAGATTTAATTCATTTTTATAAAATTAATTTATATGATAAGAGATTCTTCGATTCAATGTGAATAAAACAAATTGATGGAGCTGATTTTTAAATACGATCTTAATCATAAAATAAGCATTTTCTTGAATTAACAACTTGTGCTGCAAAGATTTTGAAAACCATTCTTCATCTTTTTTGCTGAATATTTTCTATTCCATTCAATCCCAAATTCTTCATCTTTAAAATTGTTGTTAATTGCGGTGCATCTTATCATTCTCATACCATGTGAGAAATAATAGAATTGTAGAGATGAAGATTCATTTCATATTAAAAATAAACTTGAAAACTTAATACAAAATAAAATCCTTAAAAATATTTCATATTGATAATTAAAAAAATATCAAAAGAATAAAATGATCTATATATAAAATTAATTGATTTAATAAAACTAACTTTTATCATTTCTAATAAAAAATATCTAATCTTAATAATAACTACTGGTGTTTAACTCACCATGTACATCTCATTTCATATTGATAGAAGCTTAACTTTGATCAGTTTACTTATTATATGTGATCATCATTTGAGCATATACTCAATGCAAAAAGAATTAGTTTCACACAATATGACGAGTCACACTCACAGTTCCAGTTGAAAAAAGAAATTAAATTATTGAATAAATTACTATTTTAATCTTTAAAAATATAAGATATTTTCAGTTTGATTCCGAACTATTAAAATATCAATCAATTTAGTTTTAAACGTTATAATTGTCACAAAATTATTTTGACAATAAATTATATTTTTTAAAGACTTTAATGATAACAAATTATATATTTTAAAAATTAATTTAAATTTTTTATTAAGTGGTGAACAAAAATGACAATGTTATATTTTGAAAAACTATAAGAGTGGTTTACTCCTCTTAAATTATTTGTTGGAGGCTTATATATGTGTTTCATTACAACCCTTTGGAGGGAAACATACTACAAACACTCCTCCTGATTCATGCCAGTTAAGGATTTGAGGAATTTTGTGAAAAACTTGAGTTCTATGGCATATGTACACAGAACCCCATATTCTCTTATACTAGTACTTTGTTCTGTTAACCATTTTTATACTCACAAAAGACACACCCTTCAAGAGTGATCTGTTAGCCAATTTATTTATTTAATATTTTTTATAGGATATAAAACTAACAAAACTGTTAGACTGATAGTTTTTAGGATATTATTATATTTTTCTGAAAGAGGATTTATTATTATTATTATTTTATATACAGCATAGTTGAACATACTAATATTTACTTATAAAAAAATTATTTTATATATAAATTTAGTTAATTGAAATACTTTTTGATGGGTAACCTTAAATATATGTATAATTTTTTTTTTATATTTCATAAATTAGTATACAGTCAAATAAAATTGTGCAATGAAATAAGTCAAATATTTTTTAAAATAGAAGAATTGTAATTAACTATCTTTATAAAAATTCTTTACACTCATTTTCTAAATGGT
>JBBPBT010001003.1:2004261-2030005 GCA_037974875.1 Cicer bijugum | reverse complement strand
TTAATGCAAATTTTTTAATTTTAGATTATTTAAAATGATTTACCACAGACTATACAAAAATTGATTTTGACATTTTTTTATGAGAAATTACTCAAAACAACTTTTCATTCAAAGTTTTTAGATTATTTATATATTTTTCAAAAAATTATAGCAAACACATTAAAACTCTTAAAAAGTGATTATTTTAATTTCTTATAAAATATTTAAAATATCTAACAACCAATAAACTCATAATATCAATCATTGATTTATTCATAGATATTTTAATTTATTCATTTTATTTTGTGATTTAAGTTATTACCTTTGAGGATGTTAATCCACATATTTGTGTCATTTCTTCCTTTCATTTGTTTAAAGCACAAATTCCATCTCTACATTTTTCTATGTATCCATATATTTGTACCATTTCTGAAAACATTTTAGTTTTGTCCATCTTAGGAAAGTCTAATCCAACCTTAACCTATCATAAACTATGTCATATGCCTCTATCTGCTTGCATGACCTATTTCCATTTCTATGACCACTTCTGTTGCAACATGGGATACAAAAGAGATAAAGGGAAATTTTAATATGAAAAAAAGAGGAGAGAATACAGGTAGGAGAGATAGATAGGTGTTGAGGATGTAGAGAAAAATGAGATGCAGAGGTTGGAAAATGAAGTGTAGGCAACATACGATATATGATTTATGACATATAAAATTATGAGGGTTGTTCACATGATGCATATCAAGCTATGTTTAGGGTAGATTGAGCCTTTGTTGTAGGAGATCCACTAGGTTCTATTTGATTATGATCATTCTAAAATTTCCATGTACAAAATCTCAAAGGCTAATCCAACATATTTGGATGGAACCGATGTTAACATTGCCAACACTTGTATAGTGAATTTAGATCTCCTACATCCACTGCACCTAACTTGGATAAAACTAATCACAATTTACACCCAATATTTTCACACAATATTTCATTTGTTTGTGACCACCCAATAAAGAACAAAAAAATAAAACCATCAGAGCAATAACAAAGAAAGCAAATATCATCAAACGGTTGGTCGTTCTGGCAAAGGAGCTACTCTTGGACTGATGCATTGTTCTTGAGAAACGAACTCCGGGTTGAGAATGCGTCGATTTCTGAACCCTTAATCGTATTCTTCTTTGCGCAGTACCTTGGCAGGGTTGAGAATTGGCAGGGTCAGGTGGTCTTGTTTGAGCCCCTTGAGACATTGATGATTCATCTAATTTTATGATATCATTCTTTAGTATCTCTGCATAACAATCCTCTTCATCCATCTATATCACAGTGTCACATTAGAAGGGTAAGTAAAAATTGCTCAATTTTATCTGATGATAGTGTTTATTAAGTGATTAATGAAATACTAAAAGTGGTTAATGAGATGTCTATATATTTCAGTCATTTTATAATTATGATATAAGTGGTTAATGACTTGCATTTTAATGGAATAAACATGAAACTGATGTTTCATGTTTTAAAACACATTTATGTTTATAGAATCACTTTTTTGCCCCAATGAATTAAAACATATGAACTTAATACCTTTAGGTGGCCAGAAGATTCTGTCAAAGTAGTGTCATTAGCTGGTCGCTGATTTGATTCAGACACTGAATCAATTTGTTCCATTGAAGGAGAACCATAACTGCTGCTGCCACGCTTGGAGCTACCATCAACCTCCTTGTCTTGTTCACAGATACCCCTTTGATCAATACCACCTTCTGAGGCAGCACAATCACTTTCATGTGAATTCACTGCATTCATATGACTTGATGAGGCTCTATTGGAAGCATCATTCTGACGAAACTCTGTGTTCTTCTTGAGGCGACAAACAACCAAAGAATCCTGAAACACATAAAACATAGAATTTATGAATCATTATTGTTTGTTAAGCATTTATGTAGAAAAGAAGGGCAGAGTTACACACCGGAGACCTGTCACTGATGCAGTACTCGTGCATTATCCATTCTGTCCTTTCACCTTTAGGAGCACGACCTAAGTGAAACACCAAAGTTCGCTTCGTCCCTATGACGTTTGAACCTGATTTCACGTTGCGCTCTTTTCCAGTGGCTTTCCAGTAGCCACAATCAGTAGCTCTTTTACTCTGTGAACCGTTTGGATACTTTCTTCCACGCGATGAGAAGAAGAACCACTCGTTATCTGATTGAATGAATGATTTGGCTGCTTTCAAACAACTATTAATTAATCAGTTGAATGAATGGTTTATATTTTAGTAATGCAAGTGAATTAATACAGAAAAATAGAAATTCGAAATATATAATCTAAAAGAGAGAGAGTGACCTGGTAAATCCCAAGGTTCATATTTACAAAGCTCAACCTCAGAAATAACTTGAACACTCTCTTCGTGACCATCCAATTTCTTCCTAAGATAATAAGAAATTAACTCTTCATCGGTGGGACAGAATCTGAAACCAGGAAACATAGAGGAAGCAGCAATAGACATCTGAGCTTCCTTGGAAACCATTTCCATCGTCCCAACAAACACGCCTCCTCTGTTTTTGCGATAAAAGAATTCCCCCAATAAGGGGTTTAATTAAGGTTATTGTTTGAAGTTTTTGTGAATGTGAATTTGAATGTGCTTTGCTTGGTTGAGGATGGGTGCGGGTCGGCAAAGAATGAGTAAAGACAAAGAAGTGGAATGGTGAGGTTTAAGGTTCGGTTCCATTTTCGTGAATGCTGACGTTATTGCACAATCACCTCCACGTGCTTATACTCGCTCCCACCGTTTCTTTTTTTCTTTCTTCATCTTTTTCTTATCCTTTCAAAATTAATACAATTCCACTTCATCTACACTCACTCACTTATTCCTACTTCAAAATATTTTAAGATAAATAATACAAATCAAAACTTTGCTGTTTTTTAAAGGTACAATTTCTTTATTCATAAAATGTTAAATATGTTGTCTCCTTCATGCAACTAGTATGAGGTTGAGTTTAATTATCAGATATTTCATTTTTTGTAATTAGTATTATATTATTTGACCAATAAAGGTTACATGTGCTCTAATAGAAAAATTGTTTTTGTGGACAAAATGGTTGCATGAGTTCAATATCAAAAACCCATTAAAGTGAGGGAATCTTAACTAATTGAATCAGTGGTAAAAAAAAAAAATCTTTTTTGAGATATATGTAACGTAATATCTAGGTATATTTTTTCCAACTTCTAAAAATAATCTTTTATTTTCTGAAGAATAATACTAATTTTAGGAATTTTTAGCCGTTACAATTTATAAAAATAATATAATATAAAAAAATTCAAAATTATTTTAAATAAGAAGTATATTCTAGTAGTTTGTCATAAAAATTATTTTTGAGAAGTAGTTTTTAAAATATATATATATATATATATATATAATTTTTTTCAAAGTAAACAATTTATCAGCATTTACAATCACGTCTTTATTTAAAGTGTGTCTACTACTTGAAGGACGGTTTTGAACTTAAATCACATTTTACTTTTAGAACCATTGCAAATTCCATACAAGTATACTTTATGTTATAGCAATTGCAATTCTAACTTCAACATTAATTTGAGGGAGGCGTTTACGATACACAACTTAAGTATTTATATCCTGATACAAAAATGGTTGAAAATTGCAGTTTGGTGGACTAAACTCTCCTAGTGATCGGGCTCAAGGCAAAGGTATTTAATTGTATAGTCGATTGGCTAAGGTGTGACAGTGAATTTCATAAAATAAATAATATTATGACAATTGTATAAGACATGGACCGAAATACCTATATATTATGAGAATAGCGGTTGTAGTGACAGTTACCGCAAGATAAGCCATTTGTGTATGGATACACAATTTTCTATTTGAAAACATGATTCAAAGAATCTAAATTCATCAACTCAATATAACCATGCGAATATGCCAGAATTCCATACCTTTACACCCTTTATTATTGATACAAACTTTGTTGGTAAGAAAAGTAGTAACTTTTTTAAAGCCCAAAAGTTAATCCAACTAAAAGAAGAATAATGCCTTAAACAAAGTAAATGCTAGTCTTTACTTGCCCCATAAGTATAAACGAAAAATATTAGGAAGAAACGGTGGAAAATTTAAGCTTATATATATACAACTAAATGTTAAGCTGTTGCTAATTGCTATTGAAATTGTTACTTGACCTGACCGTTTATTTTGACACATAACCTACAGGTAAAGTTTAAGTTTTTTCTTTTTCTTTTCTTGGTATATATTGTTTTTGAAAAAAATATTACAGAGAATCACATAAACATTCTAATCTATATGTGTAAATTGTAAACTTTTTTCTCACTGAATATAAAACTCTCCATAAAAAAATAAATACTAAAACAAGAAAAGAAATAGAAGAAACTATATATATGAGACTAACCTATCAAAAAAAAACTGATTTGACTATTTTCTTTGCGCACACACTTGATTTGTATCATGTCCCAAAGCCAGTCATTACTGGTGTGGTGGTCAACTTCACTTTCACCTTTTGAAAATCTTCCTCGCATTTAAAATTCTACATGAAAACTTGATATTTTCTTGTCAAGCAAATCATGGATAATGCAAGCTTTGAGACTGTACTTCCCCATCAACGCACCTCAAAGACCGCTTTCTTTAGCAAGATCAGGAAGTGATATAGAGTCTCTAAGACTCGTATTAGCCCTATAGTTCTCAATTTCTTTCTTATCTTCTTCTATTTCATCTCCAAAAACAAATTCAATTGATCTTTCCCTCTCAAGCTTATCAAAACTTTCATCAATATTTAAATCAAACTCCTTTTGTTTATTACCTTTAGGAGTTCCCCTGTTGAAGCAAATACTCCCCCAATCAGAAAAAGATCTCCTTCCGATATCTTTATCAATCGAAACTCTTTTTGCCTCAAAATGTGCAACATTCTCACAAGCATAACTCCACTTGTAGCTTTTATTCTCATTGTCCATATTCAATTCAATAGATTGAAGATCACTCTCAGTCTCAGCTGACTCATCTTCATGCTCTATTGCATCTCCAACATTTAAATCATTCTCTGCCTCTAGATTTTGGAATTCCAAACATGTCTTTTTCAAATAGAACTCAAAATCTTTTAGTTTTTTAAGACCTTCATTAACACCATCATCATCACCACCTTTCTCTCTTTCTTTGCTTTTGATAAAGCTCTCAAGCTCATTTCTAATATTTTCTAGCATTTCACTTTTCTCCTCAAATTGATATTTAGCTTCTGAGAGCTTCATATAAACTCTTTCTTCGCGCAAAACATCCGCTAATTGAAGCATTTCTCTCTCCTTTTCAACCTCTTCCAAGACTTTTTCTGATTCCCTTTTCATTTCCTCTACCTTTGCTCTGTCTTCTCCAATGCCTTGGGCAAGTTCATCACAAACTTGCTCCAAAATATCTTTAGCCCTTTTCTCCCTTTTGTGCTCTTTCGACAATTTTGAATAAGAAGATTTTACATTCTCCATTTCATTGACAATCTTCATGTTCAGCCTCTCAGTTTGCCTTCTAAGCTTCTTCTCCACCTCAAGCTCCTGCGCGAAGCTCATCATGGCAGCGCGAATCTTCTCTCTTTCTCTTCTTTTCCAAGCACTATTTTCTTCTGCAAAATGCTTCATGAGATACTCAATATCGTTCTGGTTCAAGCTTTGTTCTTCGATGAATCCATCAATTTGGTTGCGAACGCGATCAAGCTCATTGCTCATGCCTAAGATGAGAGGTATGCTTCTAGATGAATGCCTCTCTTCATGGACCATTTGACTTAGCACCTTTAGAAGCTTATTCAATGTAGATAAGCCACTTTTAGCTTCCTTAAGATAGCTCTTGACTCCAACCTTGCATTTACCACAGTTCTTCTTGTCTTTTAACTTATTGCTTTCCTTCTGCATTTCAACAACATAGTTCAGTTTAATCCTTCTCAACCATGACAAAAAATATATAAATAAACAAAGATGAAATTGTTATATGCTTAATATCCGTCTCAAAATATAAGTAAAAATTATGTATTTGATTTAAAACTTAACCCTCTCTCAATTAATCGGTTAGATCAACAAATAATTTTGCACAATGTTTATTTATCAATGAACATTCTTTTAAAATATGACTTTACTGTTAATGTTACATATCATCATTTCATTTATTAATTTAATTAAACATAATAAAATATGTGTACCTCCATTAAATCAGCATTACAACAAGCATCTAAGCATCTCAAGTAGTGATCAGCAAATTGAAGGTGATGAGATAAATCACCGTCAACTTCAATACCTTTGATTCTCTGATTTACCTTAATCATATATTTATAAATTATGATTTCATTTTCACCTCTGAACTAATTAAGTTTATTCAAACATTAAAAAAAAGTGACATGTTGATATGAACTTCAAAGAACATATGTCAGACATAACACTAACATTGACATCAATAGTAATTTGAGAATATGAACTAATAAGATGTAATTAAAATGTTGGTGTCGGACACCATGGTACACCTTGGATCAAATGTGTTGGTGTTTAAGAGTATATGAATTTAGTAATTAATTTACCTCTGAGAAAGAAGTACTAGAATATGATGGATCTAACTTGTGTGGTCCCGAAAACACTGATCTACATAAACTCTCAACTCTGTCTTTGTCTCTGTCCTTGTTGATTCTCATTGGTTCCTTTTTAACTATAGAAGGAGTCAAATCATTGAGTTCCCACAGTGTAGCAGCGAGTTTTCTAGCAGAAATTTCCTTCTTGTCTTTGGAAGAATGCAAAGATGTGTTTTTGATAGCATGGTTGTGATGATGGTTAGTTGCCATAGAAGTTGTTTTCCACATGGGTGATGGTGTACTGTACCCACTTTTCTTGGCTACCAAAATTGCTCGTTTAAATCTGTATTTTCTAGTAAAGGTGGAAGAGGAAGATGTGGAGGAACTTCCTCGTTTTCTGATCTTGTTGTGTTTCTTCTCTTTCAGATTTTTTGTCTGACACGAGGACATCATGGAAATTGTGAGGGCGAAATTCAGGGAGAAGATATCTGATTTATTGCATGAAATATATATATATATGATGATATTCTAATTAAAGTTTGCAATTGTGATTTGGAATTATGGTAAGATGAATTATGATGTGTGTAGAATTCATTTTATAAAGTGATTCTAAGACAACTACTATAAATGGTTTTATACTATATGACTGTGGTTATGCCGCAAATCTTTATATAGAAAAAATACAAAAGTAAATGCGATGCAGATTTTAAAATCTGTAATATAATCACAATTGCAGTTGCATATTACAATTTAATAATTATTAATATCAGTCTCATTAATAATAATTTATGTATTTCCAAATTTAAAAAAGTATTTATGCTTACTATATTTGATTGAAATTTTTAGCTATATTTAGAATTGAATTTGAATGTGTGGCTAGTTGGGGATGTAAAGGTGTTATGGGTGTGTGTGCGCGCCTAGTTGTGGTCAGCATCATGGGCTTTTTCCAATTACTTTTTTCACAATACTAGGCTTTTTCCAATGTTTTGGTAAGATGGAACTATTAGCATTGAATTTAGTGCAAAAGTGGGTTGTGAAAGATCTTGCATACTTGTTCTTTTTTCATCTAGAATTGGGTATTTGAATGTGTAAAGGGATTTGAGGACCAAAAAAAGTGGGTAACTGGCAACATATATATAGAGAGAGATGCGTTTGAGTGAAAGAAAAAGTGATCATATAATTGTGAAAGTAAAAGAAGAAGATGAAGAAGAAGAAAAGTAAGTCATTGTTCAATGGCCATTTTGTTTGTTGAAAGAAAAAGGGAAATACTACTTGACCTCTATAAGAACAGAAGGGGTGATGGGGCAGACACGTGGGATCCAATGACATGCATGTGAATGTCTTGTGTCATATTTCAAAATTTAATTCATTGCTTTGATATGTGTGTGAATGTGTATATATTTTCCACTTGGATCCTCCTACTCAATAAATTAATAACAACTAATTAAATTTTGTCATAAACTAATAGTCACCAACCGTTTAACTAACAATAAGTAAGTGATCACTACAGGTGATTTTAAATAATAAATAATGATATTTGAACACAATTTTAAATACAAATATAAATACATGTGCCTCTTACATAGTCTATTTTTTTATTTAATTTTCCTTTTTATTTTTCACATAATCTCTCTCTTCCTTTAATTTCTCTCTCTTTTTATTTTTCTCTTTTTTATTTATCTTTTTTTACTTTTTTTTTCTTAAAAATAAACTTCACATATTCGTCTTTATTTTATTTCATAATTCTATCTTTTTCCTTTTAATCACTTATTTTAATCAAAAAATTTATGAAGTATTCTAATCAAACAAAATATAAATTTGGTTAATGACTTAAAATAATATGGTTAATTCTTTACACAACTTGGTTAATGAATTTGAACATAAACTTTGGTCATTCTAATCATACAATATAAATTTGGTTAATGACTTTAAAAAACATGGTTAATGTTGTGAACAATTTAGTTAATGAATTCGAACTAAAAATTTGAACAATACAATCAAACATGATATAAACTTGGTTAATGACTTAAAACAATATGTTTAATTCATTGCACAACTTGGTTAATAGATTTAAACAAAATGTTTGGTCATTCTAATCAAATAATATAAATTTGGTTAATTGTTTTAAGAAACATAGTTAATATTGTGAACAACTTGGTTAATGAATTGGAACTGAAAATTTGAGCATTCTAATCAAATAAGATATAAATCTCGTTAATGACTTAAAACAATATGATTAGACCTACCAATAATAATAAAAGTGACGAAACTTAATATTTAGACATAAATAATTAACATGGATTAACAATTCACAACCCTAACTTTTAGACAAAAATAATGCATTAACCACCTATTATACTTTATTAACTAATAATGTTTACACTATTAACCAAAAAAGAAAACACACAAAAAAAAACCCCAAAAATCGTGTATGAGCCAAGAATAACAAAAGTAAAAAGTTAAGAAAATATCAGAAGAACTAAAATAAAATAAAATAAAAATCTAAGAAGTGTAGATTTGTAGAGCAATATGTAAAAAAATACAAGTGAAAAATAAAATTTAGGTCAACACAAAAATTAGCTGATTCATCCAAAAGGAAGAGAAAGAGAGAGAGGGAGAGAGAGAGAGAGAGAAAAAAAAAAAGAATGAGAGAGGAAGAAGATGGATGAAGATGAAAAGGAATAAAGAGAAGCGAGAAAAAAGAAAGAGATTGTGGTGTTTAATTATTTGATTTTATTGTTAATCAACGAGAGAGTAGTAGAGGTGTATTAATGAAGAGAGATAATATAAATATGTATAAATGTGTACAACATATAGGTATACAATATTTGAGTTTAAAATTGTGTTTAAATAATATTTCTCGGTGATTTTTCACAAGTAATTTTTTAATGAAATCGGCTAAAGATACTTAAATAAATAAAAAATAAGATTAATTCATACAATATAACAGTGAAATTTAATATTCAAATTTGAAAGTTAAAACTATCGAGGTTCCTATACAAATAAAAAATAGTGATTAATTATTGGTATTTAAGTTGTTTAAAAGAAAATGGGACAATTGATTGACTCAATGGGTATGATGTGTGAAATAAATAGATTATTAAGTAGAATTTATTGAATATTGATTTTGTAACAAATTTAAAATCTTATTAAATGGAGAAGCTACCCATATGGTAGAGTTTTGTCTTAAAAATAATAATATTTTAAAAAAATTAAATATAATTATTTATATTTTTTGTAAGTAGTTTAATTATTTATATTAAAAAAGATATTACTAACTATTATGGATTTTAATTATAGATAAAGTTAATTCTTTAAAAATATCCTCGAGCTATTTCATTAATATATAATTTTAAAAAAGAATTATCGTTTCAGAGAAATTAAACTAACTTCGCCACTAATTAAATGCCAATGATTCGCTGAAAAACAAATAGTACTTACCACCCAAATAATTCCATGAAAGAAAAATAATTGTAAGAAGTCTAGTGGAAGAGACATCCAGTCCCTGTAGCATATACTAATTGATACATTGAATGCTCAATAATAATGACTTAATGTGGGGGATGCAAGTGATAATTGAGTTCATAATTTGATGGATTGCTAAAGTATTTTGTGAAGATAATCCCCTGATTTGATAATTATAAAACAGATTCAATTAATTAACATGCATCTTGGAGATCAGCATGTTAACACTCTCATCCAACCAAAGTTGAAACGTGTGGCAAAAAGTAAAATAAAACCATTGTTTTCTTCTTCTTTTTTTTTTTTTTTACAGAAAAACATTGTTTTCTAGATAAATAGATTCTATACCGTTGAAAAGTGACCGTAGAAGCTATTGACCATTAATAATATCACTTTCAGTTTTTAAGATAATTTTAATTTTTTTTCTTTCAATTATATCATCTAATATAATGTTGTGCGCATTACACTCGAGATGTCTTTCAACATTGTAAGTTTGGCAATACAGATAGAAAATTAGCTAAAAGTCCCTTCATCGTAGTTAAAAAAAATATCACATTAACCATCTTTCAAAGTCGACACTACCTTCCACTGATCATGCAATTAAATACAACTCAAAACAACTAAACAAGTTACCATAAAAACAGTACGCAATTCTTTGTTTTTCAGCTTCATCTGCCACCTAAACATATAACATAGTTAAAATACTACTAATTCACTTATGTTTGGAAATTGCCATTTTTACACAATGACCGCGCAACAATTAGAAGCTAGCATAGATAGTTTCTCAGAGTATCATGATTCTGCCAAACACACCAACAATCCAAACACGTCCAAAAGGCCAGTAAAGCACGATTAGTTCAAAGCTTAAATTTATAGCTTTAGAAATTTCACGTCTAGACAACATCGGGACCCGAGATTTGTAAATGAAATGTATAACCAAACAAGCTATTGCTAAATAATAGGGACATAAATCACTTTTGGCCTTTCTTCTTCCATAAATCACCAAACATTCTAATACCAGAACCTTTCTTTTTTCCACCAACAAAACCATCATCCAAGTCATCAACCAAACCTGGAGACCCTACATATCCATTGTACTTTCCACCACAAGGTGTCTCAAATGTTCCACCAAAATGCTTATCCATTGAACCACTCATATCCATCCCTCCTGCAAGAACTGCAGCTGCAGCATCAGCTGCTTTTCTCCACTGTTCTGTCTGCACCCTTAGCTTCTTCATTTCTGATTCTAACCCTTCCTTTTCTTCTTTCACAGATTTCAGTTTCTCATTCAACTTTTCTTCATTCCTTTTACTTTCTACCAACTCTTCACACAATTGCTTCAATTTCAATCTCATTCCTTCTTCCTTGGTTTCTGAAGATGTTACTTTTGAAACTGCTTCATTCAGTTGATTTTTCAGATTATCATTTTCATTACTCATTGATTCCAATTCCTTCTTTTTCTCTTCCAAACTCAATTTCAACAATGCAATTTCGTCATTTTTCAGTGCCATTTCATCCACATTAGGCTTCTCTGGCTCTGATAATTCTAGTGCAATTTGAGTTTCCTTTTGTAATTGTTCTTCATGTTTTTTTAATTCAATTGCCAACTTTTCAATCGGAACTTCAAAAACATCAGTCTCTTGTAGATTATCATGAGCTATAATAACATTTTGGTGTGTAGTTTCAGCTTTGGTATTACATTCTTGAGCATTCTTTGAAATGCTTTTCTTTTCTTGAAATTTCTCTTTCTTCACTAGTTCAGCCTCAGCTTTTTTCTTTTCAGCTTCTGCAGAAGATAACTGATCCTTCAAATTTTTCAACTCTTGTTGTGCTTGACCAAGCTGCAATTCCAAATCTGTGATTCGAGTTCCTAGCTTCTTCTGATTCACTGTCTCAGATTGAGTAGTACCTCTTGAAGAACGTCGGTTTCCTAGCTTTGGACTTTGGTCAGCTATCAGTCGATGACGCAATGGATCTGAGTCAGAACTCGATGTTCGAAGCGGGTGAATACCTCTTGGTAACTGCCTCTGAGGCAAATCAGATCCCCTATTTTGAAAACAACATATTTTTATCAGTAACCTAATACCTCGAGGTTTATACCATGATTAGTAGCAAGGACGTCAATTAATTACATTATAACAAGAGTAGAAACCACATGTTCCAACCAGTTCTGAATAATCATCCTTTATATTGATTATCTATTAATATTGTGAACAGAAATTCTCAATATAAGTGTGACAAGAATCACACTTCAAAATCTTGATCAAACTAGGTGTGTGACCATGCATTACTTTGTAGATGAAGAAGGTAAATAGAAATAGAAATAGAAATAATAGTAAAATTAACTTTACAAATTAACATACCTTGATCTTGGCATTGATATGCTTTTGATGATAGCAAGTGACTAAACAGAACTTTTAAGGATTTGTTAGCTCACCTGCTAAAGGTAACAAAAATGCATATTCAAATGAACGACAAAAGTGAACTCCATCCAAGCTAGCACACACTTGAGACAAAATGAAAATGCAGTATACATTATAAACTTCATAAACTTTCTTTAAAGCACACAATTTAGCAAATGGACCCTTTTCAAGTTAATGACATTTAGGCTCTTAAATTCCCCCATGTGGTCTCAACCTCCCCCAAACCATAATTAAGTAAGAGATAGAAGGACAAAGAAAACAATCAATAGGTATGAGATTGTTCGATTTGCCCTTGAACTCATAAATTGATTCCCTAGTGCAATTACAGGTCTCAATCGTCCAATCTAAATCAATGGTCAAGATTGTTTAAAATTATTTACCAATTGTATGATTTGAGCCTTCTAATATGAAGTCAATGGCAGAGATTCATTACTACGTGTAACCGTGTGAACTTCTATTGCAGGAAATTCGAGTCCCCTTGAACACACACTATCATAAAGGACCCAGCTAACTACAACCATGACTAATAAACTAAAAGGCAATTGATTTAAACTCAAGATATCAAGAGGTAGATCATAGATGAACCTTTTAGAAATATAATGAAGAGCAAAAGAATAATACAAATGAGTAAAGAAGCCCTACATCACATTGGTTTTGTGATCAAAATAATGATATGCAATAAAAATATGCTATTAATACCACCCTTAAGAGCAAAAGCATGCAGTGTCAAATTAAACTTTATGCAGTGCTTTTTCCTTTGTTTAAAAGTGAATAAGTGCTGTAACTGTTGCAATGTTTTTGCAGACAGTAAATGTAACATCATATACTACTACACTACCAACAATTGTCCACAAGTTTAAAATTTACTAGAGTTAAAACAAATTAATTATAGTACCCCAAGAAAGGAAAAAAAATGAATTTATGTGACACCATGCATTTGTGCAACATGTTACTGCTAGAAAATAAGTAATTCTTTCTCTTGATAATAAATTGCACTAGGTTTAGTAAAAAAAAAATGAACTAGACCTACCATACATCCAAGTTGTTGTATAATGGAGTAGACAGTGGTACAACTACAATAGGGAAATAGATTTACTACAGTCAAAATACCATGTAGTCAATGCATTAGTCAATCAGAATCATTTCATGAGATCAATGACTCGCATTTTGAATTGCTTTTCAAAATTCAATTTATCAAACTTATAATTCAAAACATTTGATCCTCATTCAAAGGTTGTTTTAATGACCATAGTGAATGTGTTGTATTGTGAATAAATGCAATCAAGATTCCTCTAATACTTCAGATTATAGGCCTGTCTGGTGTCCAACACCTGCCCCGTGTTGGACACATGTGATTATATTAATCACTTACACGTTCTAAAATCATTATCATTGTTTACGTGTCAGTGTTTGTGTTAATTCTTTTTACCTCGGCTTGTTCTTTGTAGACTAAACTAGTTTGCTCAAGTGCCTCTTTGATTCACAAGCTTTGCAATGATGAACCTAATAACAGCACCAGATGATTAATTTAAGCAACAAACATCAGAAGAAAAGTGGATAATTATAACACAAACAACCTTATTAGGGAAAATGTCTAGTTGAAGAAGTTAGTCAGTCCATGTAACTTATTAATAAAAATGTTGGTGAAGGGCAAGTGTATAATAGGAGAGTAGGTAAAACAATTATTGTAGGAAATCAGCATCAAGATCTTGTGTCATTTGAAAGCAATAATTAGTAAATTTAATGTAACATTTATTAGTACCATAAAATTTAAAACTTTCTTCAAAAGATATAACTGAAATGATGTTACCAATAAAAAAAATTAAAAAACACTAAACAAAAGGGACACAAAAAAACAAGAGTCAATATACAATGATCCTGCAAACTACAGAGGAACAATTCAAGGAGATATAACAAATTGTTTGGCACATAAAATGATTATCCGAATGTTTGTTCATTTACATGTTTGGCAACAAAAGAAAAAAACACAGAAAGTGAAGAAAAGGCTATATAAAGTTAGAAACTTTATGGATAAAAACATTAGACATTAGTGTCCATTTTCTTTTTGGTAAAAATAAAAATCATCATCAGCCTACAACACGTGTACAAGTACTGTAGTGAAAAATGTTTGCATAAGCAAAGGACTGACAAAAATGAAAATGCAGAAAAAATTTATATAAGTTTGAAGGGAAAAAAAAAAACAACAATGTTGTTACTAGCAAAGATAATAAAACACTCACCTTGATTATAATATATATTTTGCATAAACAGAGCTGAAAGAGTTGAAGGATCTGAGAGCATCATCACATAACGAGAAAGAGAACCTTCACTGCAAATTGCAAGAGACAAAAATCTTAATAAAGACTAAATTTTAAGGGGTTATTTGTTATTTTTGAAACATGTCCTTTTTGTTTTAACAAAATTTGAAACATACCCAGAAACCAAAAAACCAAGGAAGTTCAAGAAAATAGAAAAGGAATAAAAAAAGAAGAGAGAAATGTGTGAAGACACAAACTAGCACTAGTATTTTAGCTTAGTATTTATGAGTTTCAATTTTCGAACTCTATACATAAAGAGTACAAAACAAAAAGGATCATTCTGGTAAAAAAAAAAAGACTCTCATTAATTTATTACTCCAATTACTAATTTAATGTTAAGCTAAAATATAATAATCAATCATTTATTTTTTATTTAATATTTATTTTAGTATATTATTTTAATTATTTATTTTGTCTTATATTTTTTACTATGTAATATTCGGTTTAATTTCTAATAAAAGAAAAAAATTTACATAATTGATTATTGAGTAAAAATTAGAGGAAAAAAATAAAAAAATAAAAACATAAAAAAAGGAAAATAAAAAATAAAAATGAATATTTAATAAAAAATAAATGATTAAAATTATGTTTTAGTGTAAATGTTGAAAATAATAATAAAATCAAAATATTAGTGTTTACTCTTGGAAATCCAACTTGTGCTATCTTACTCTAACTTGTCTTTTTGTCAGTTTCTTCTCAATTCAAAAACTTTCTATGTGTTCTCTTCTTCTTTTTTCACATTTTCCTCTTGTTTTATCCCTGTGGTACGTATCAAACACAACATAACAAAACAAAAAAACACAACACAACACAACACAACACAACAATTTTAAAAAAAAAAAAAATCAAATTTAGAGGAATCAAATCCCTAAGATAATAAGGGACCCTTAACCTGAACGCATCTTCAGAAATTCTAGGGATCTTAAAGTTGTTTACAATCTCAATGAATTGTTTGAGGGGTAAGTGTGGATCTTCAGTTAGACAACTATTAAACTGTCCCACAACTTGAATATTTGGAACATTATAGGCTTGAATTCAAACTCAAACTGAGTATTCGTGGCACTAGGATCAAAGAAAATAAAATCACGAATGGGTCTATTTATTTCATTTGCCATGCCAATTATGTCATAATGTTATGCCATGATTTCTGGAATTGGTGTTGTAGCACCTTCATTCAGGTAATGCAAGCTTAACTAACTGAAAGATTAAATGTAAACAAAAACAGAAATTAACATCAATCAATCTCTAACACCATAGCCAAAATTTTGATGTGTAAGAATATGTGCATGCATACGCAATCAAATAATGAATAAAGTTAGTGACAAATAAAAATTGTCTCAATGATTGATTTAATTTAATTTTCATAAATCATATATTCAATAATAAAAAAGGATAACAATGACATTTATGTGACAAAAAAAAAATAAGATTAAAACAAAGTAAATAGTTTTAAGATTGATATATGATTGGTTTAAATAGTTAAACTATGTTTTATTTTAAATGTACTTTGGGGTGTTGGAGTATTTAAGGCATTATATAAATCAAATGCTTTTGTTAGCGATATAAGAAAATATAATGATACTCTAAAATGGGATTTTCACAAGTATATCTCATTTTTTTATTTTAAATACTAAAATGCCACACATTGAAAAATAATACTAGAATGTCCTACTTTTTTTGCCTCGCTGGTCGCAACCTGGGGATGCGACCTTGAAGAAATTTGCAAAACCTAACTGATGGTCGCATCCCTGGGGATGCGACCTCCTACTTGCATATTTTTATTTTTCTTGTTCCTCATTTTGTCTTTATGTATGGCATATATTATAAATATTATTATTACATATTTTAAAATTAATAATAACATTATTATAATTAATTAAAATTATAAAAATATATTAACCTATTAATATTATATAATTGTTACTAATTATAATAATAAATAGAATAATAATAATAATAATTAAAATAGTAATAATAAAAATAAAAAGAAAATTCTATTAATAAAATAAAAATAAAAATATATTAATTTATTAATATTATATAATTATTACTAATTATAATAATAAATGGAATAATAATAATAATAATAATAATAAAACGAAAATTCTATTAATAAAAAATTAAATTTAAATTTGTCATGGTTGGAAATAGTGTACCTGTTTTATAATATGTTGATTGGACAAAAGCATTGATGGGAAGGTTGTGTGGTTCTTTTAATACTGTGTTCATCAATTGCACCATGTTGCTGGTCATCTGACCCCAACGATTAATTTAAATTTAATTTTTTCATTTAATTTAATGTAATTTTATTTTTATTTTATTAATAGAATTTTCGTTTTATTATTATTATTTTAATTTTTTTTCTTTTAATTTAATGTATTTTTATTTTTATTTTATTAATAGAATTTTCTTTTTATTTTTATTATTACTATTTTAATTATTATTATTCTATTTATTATTATAATTAGTAACAATTATATAATATTAATAAATTAATGTATTTTTAGAATTTTAATTAATTATAATAATGTTATTATTAATTTTAAAATATATAATAATAATAATAATATATATATTATATATGTCATACATAAGGGCAAAATGGGGAACAAAAAAAATGAAAATATGCAAGTAGGAGGTCGCATCCCCAGGATGCGACTATCAGATAAGTTTTGCAAATTTCTTCAATAGGAGGTCGCATCCCAAGGTTGCGACCAGCAATTGGGGCAAAAAAGTAGGACATTCTGGTATTATTTTTTCAATGTGTGGCATTTTAGTATTTAAAATAAATAAAAAATGAGATATACGTGTGATTTACCCACCGTTAAGATTCTTTTATTTCTTATTAAATTCATTTCAATGTTGTTACAATGATCCCTTCACTTTATAATTTTAAGCTTTATGTCTAAATACTTATGTTAGTTAATATGTCAATTAATTAAATTATCATATATTTAAACTAAGTGTCCTCATAATAAATATATAGCATGAACATACAAGAGGCTAAAAATGTTAAGTACTAATACACATCACTTTAGAACATAACTAATTCATATCAAATTCCACATAGTTTAAAAGTGTTTTAACACATAACGAGAATGACAAAAAACAAACAAAAAGAGTGAAGGTATAGATCAATTACAAACTTAATATAAGTAAAATAAAGATAGCCTAAGTTGAATCACCCAAGAGCTACTTTTTCAGTCGAGAATACAACATTTTGTTTCAATTCAACTATGGAGATAGGTGAAAGGGGAACAACAACCAAAATTAGACCTAACGTATTAACCATCTTAAATGTTATTTTTATGTTCTTTCTCTTTTACACAAAGGTCAATCCTAAAATCAACATAAAAAGAAAAAGACTCAAGGAATAAGAAAATATTTTTTATCGTTGCGACCACTACATGTCACTCATATTTGAGATCACACATTATGTCATATATACTAGTCATTTCTCAACTCCAGTTAGAGGTGTGCAAAATATATGGTTAATTGGATCATATTAAAAAATTAGATTGTATTGCACACAAAACAAAACAAAAAAATCAAATCAATTAAATAGTTTATGAATTGTACCACATATTTAAAACAAGCTAGTTAATTAAATTAATTCTAAAACCAATTTAACAATTCTAAAACTCAATTAAGATATTTTATTTAGAAAATTTTCAAAATTTATTTTTCTAGAAAAAAAATATAGAAACGCTATTTTTTTTCATAATAATAATTTTTATTGGAAATTTTGAGAAAATAATCAGAAACTTTTTTATGATTTTTTTTTTTTTTTGGAATAATTATATAAAAGAGCTGCACCCTTATTTTGTGGTGGCTGCTACAACGTAGATCACCTCTATTTTAACTCTTCTATTTGATTGGGGTAGTGTGGTGCAAGAAACTTTGGGTATGAATTTTTGTAGGTGTACCCCTGTATTATTAATATTTATACCCCACATTTTTAAAATTTTCAAAATACTTGATTGTGTTGGAATGTGATAGAGAGATGCTATTTTATAGTTAGTTTATTAACTTTGTATTAAACTTCATTGTTATTCTCTATCCTTTTCCATTTATAAATATTTAATAAATAAGTCTTCTATACCTTAGACTAGAGCATAATTGTTTCACCATACAATTTCTAAATGGTTATAAAATTATTATGAGTCACCATAATTTTGTTGAAAAACTAAAAATCCCCAATTTGTACACAATGTCTATTGCTATATAGCATTACTCTTTGCTTATCATTGTATTAGTCAGAAGAAGAAATGAATCAATTAACCTAAATTTACTAGACATATGTGTATTGTTCTGATGTATTTGCTGTTTCCCCTTTCTCTTACAAATTCGTTCCCACAACTTTTGTATGATTTTTTCTTCCTATTTCAACCCCATGTACAAGAAAAAATAAATCCAAAAAAAATGCCCAATGAACTTGATTTGGATCAAGCCCAAAACCTCCCTAATCGAAAGAGCAAACCGAAAATGACAATAGCGACTACCATAACAACCATATCCATCACCTTCTCTCTCCTCATTTGCCTCTCTCTTCTCTCTCTCTTCAACAAACAGAATTCCCCATAACTCTCCTTCAATTTTTCAACATCCACTTTTTTCCTCACACCATTTTCCATCGCCCCTTGCAAAATTACCATACTATCCCTCCCAATCACATGCCTTCCATCCATATCCTCTATAGTAAGATCCACCTCCCTCACGTGCATCTCTCCACCAGCTTTTCCACAGCACGTGACCTTTATAATGCACTGCACCAATCCCATACCCACACCGTATAAAACCTCAAGTTCACCTGTTAGCCAGTGACGTCTCACGGTTACCGGTAACCGGCTAGATAGGTTAACCGAACGCTTACGTGTCGGTTCGATCATAATCCAACTTAAGCTTAAATTGTCTTCGAGCCACTCGACGGCGTCGTTTTGTTCGAATTTTACGTGTGTTTGGATTATTTCGTTCGGGTTGAGAAGATCGATCCACAAAGGGGAAGATAGAAACCATCCTTTATGGGTTTCGGTGCGGATGACTTTTGAAAATATGGATTTGTCCTTGTAGTAAATATCAACGGCTGAGATTAGTTCTTTCGGAAGTGACGGTGAGGATTTTGTTGAGGAAGAAAGAGAGGAGTAATGAACGGTGGGGAATGAGTCTGAGAAAATGGAACGGTGGGTGGCGGGGAAAGTAAATATGAGGGGTGCGAGAAGAGGGTCTTGGAGAGAAGGCCACGTGGCAGTGGAGATTTTTTGCCAGAGGTGGTGTTCGGTGCACAGACGGCGGAGGTGAGAGACGGTGGAGGCGGCGGAAGAGAGAGTTGTGCCGTCAAGTCGAGTGAGGATGTGGGATTGGATTATGTCAGGATGGAGGGTGGTGATGACTGAGTGTGTTGAATTAGACGAATCCATTGAATAATTGTTAGTTGCTAATTTGCAATACTGATTAATTAATTTGGTTATAATAGTTGTGTTGGAATATATTTGGAAGGGTTTAGGACGAAAGAAGGTAAATTATGAAATGAATGTGTGGTGTTGAATCTAAGAGGAGAAGTGGGTTATATATATGTAGGAGGATTAAGGGTGATTGATTGATGGCTTAAATATATAATTGATGTTTCTAAATATCTTTAGTCTTTGTAATTTAAAAAATATATTTTTATGATTTAATTACAATTTTATTCTATTTTTATTTATTTATAGAATTAGTTTATATGTAATTTTGATTTTTTATTTAATTTTTTAATTAAATAATATTTTATGATATGGATAATACATATAAAATTAAAATAAAATTTCAGAAAAATTTAACTTTATACTTTGAATTTTTTCTTCATATTTTAAATTTAATTAATAGTTTATAAAATGATTAATATATTTAAATAATTTTATATTATATATTTATAAATAATATCATTTAAAATATATTAAATTATTATTTTTTATTTAAATAATCTATAAAAGAGATTAAATTTGTCTACTTTTAAAATACGAGAACTAATCTCATGAATTAGTAATTATAAAAAGACTAAAACAACAATTAAATTTATTTTTATTTTGTTTGTATTTATTTTTTAATCCTTTTAAAATTGATTTTTATTAAATTAATCCGTGAAGTTTTTTATATAATTAATAATTGAGAAACAAAATTAAATATTGTATATAAAAAAATAGACTACATGTAATAATTATTATATTTTATTGATTCATTGATATAAAGTTTAAATTAGAGGTATATATAATGTGTGAACATATAATATGGTGAGAGGTAGGATGAGAGATTAGGAGAGGGAAATGTGATTTGGAGACTTTTAGGTGATTTATAAGTGGCATTATAAGTTGAGAAAAGTAATAGGGTCAAGACTGGCTGTTAATTAGTCGCGGAAACCCGTTATTGATTATATTTAAATCCACTTCATTTGATTGGAATCATCTTTTTTTTTTCTTTCTTTTTTTGACTCAGTGAGAATCATCTCAGATATTTCCTTTTTCAAATTCTTCTTTGGTATTAATGGACAAACATTAAGAGATTGTTTGAAAAAAGAAAAATATTGAATAAATATTAAGAACGTGTTTGAAAAAGAAAAATAAAATGAACATGTTTGAACATGTCGGTGTTCAAAATTTTATATTATTATTGAATAAAATTAAGTTATTTTTTTATGAATAATAGAAATCAGACTAAGAAAAAAGAGGTATGGAAACACGTAATCGGGAAGTACTAAACTAAGGGAATTTTTTTATAGACATCGATACATGTTTGGTATACAATAATGGACCATTTATTTTTTGTGGTTGACAATTTTGGCCAATTTAGTGTATTTTGTGGAAAAATTAATGATTAAAATAAATTAATAAAAATTATTTGAATGAGAGAAAAAAAAACTAATTAAGAGAGATAAGAAAAAAATTCAAAAGTAGGAGAGTGAAAGATAGGGAATTTGGATAGATATTCTTTGAGAGAGAGAAAATAGAAATTGTTATCTCATAAATATGATATGATGGAAAAATAAGAAACTCTAAATTAAGGATAGGGAAAATATAATCAACTTTTTCGAAAAAAGATTAAGGTGTAACCAAACTATACAAGCAAACACAAAAGAAAATGTTATAAACTTTTGGGTCCATCACATAATATAAAAACTCCTTCATAACATTACAATCCAACAAAAGATACATTATAGTCTCTAGATAATCTTGACATCTACAACAAAAATTATTAGTTGTGATATGACACACAAATCTCACTTAATTAGTTAGTTGTTTGTCATAAACAAATTTCCAAAGGAATCCTCATTAGCAATTAGGACCTGCCCAATCCAAATTTCTTCAAAGATTAAATTAGGAAGGGTAACTTAATTCAATCATAAGCAATTTTAATAGTGAATGATTCATATGTAATGGGTCCCCATTAAGAAAAATCGAAATTCCCAAAATTATGAGGTTTCATGACAACAATCAAATTACAAATACCATTAGGAACAAATTTTTTAATACATTTTAAATTTTAATTACCGTTCAAACTATAATATTTCACAAAAAAAATTATCCGTTGTTTTTGGAACAACGTGATCAACCAACTCAACTATAGAATTGTGTCCTCTTAAACAATTGGTCATCTAAAATTTTGTATTTTGGCTATCTCTAGTCACCCAAGAAACCTTATTCTTTACATCCTATAAGATAATAACAATAACCCTCCAAATACTAGACATGAGGCTTTGTGATAAAAACAAAAACAATATAGGTACCACATACGTACTTAGCTTTCATATTTTTGTTCATAATTGGTTTGGATAGAACAAACATGTTATATTCAATATAACTCGTCATATAAACCTTGTTAAGTAATCTCAAACTCCTAAAACCTTGTCAACCTTCTTCCTCTGAACAACAAATTTTCTCCGAATAAATAAAATGACACACCTTACATTCACATTAGATCTCCAAATAAAATCTCTACACTGCTTCCTGAAAAATTACAATAGAAATAAGAGTAGATTGAATGACATAACTAGAATATCATAGAGTCATGTCTAGACAAGACTGAATCTTCCAACAAAAGACAAGGAATTGGCTTTATACCTTGCAAGCTTTTATCAAGCATAAAGTTGATAGTAGTATTATAGTGTTTGATGGTTCATTGGAGCTCCAAAATAGACGTTCGAATCAGAGATAATTTGAACTCCAATACTATAACTTTAATATGTTGCACGATCAATATTAGAGGTATTGTTAAAGAAGAAAATTTGAGACTTGTTAAGATTGTCTTTTGAACCATATATAAATCAAAACTCCTCAAGAATAATAGCCTTGATGCGATTAACCTGATTCATATACGCCTTTATTACTAAAATTAAATCATAATATATATATATATACCTCTAGAAGAATTAAAGGGAAACTATATGATTACCAATCTAATTGATGTTAAAAGAGGTAGGTGATATGTAATGGATAACAACTATAACTAGTTCAGAAGGAATCACAAGTCTATTTAAAGTGTCTTTCATAAATCTCTATTCTAGAAGTTTATTAAAAGTAAAAGTTTACGATCCTTCTTGTTGTTACAATTAAGATGATGAATTGACTAATGTCGTTTTGAAAAATTGATATTTTAGAAACACATTTATTTTTCCTTGATTTTATGAAACATACATCAATCAATTAAGTATGAGACTCAATGGTAAAAATAAAAAGAACTATAAACTGCTATTACTTATTTGAGACAACGTTTAAAATATTATAATTTTAAATAAATTTCACACACTTATTCACAATAAACAATGTTTTCAAGTGGTCCACTATAAAATTTTTTGTCAAAATTACATTCCTAAAAAATATTCCTCTATCCAAACACACTTTTAATTAATCTAATTCAAAATGACTTCCTTAGGATAAATTATGAGAAGCAGGTGAATCATTGGCTTCTTTTTGACATGTACTGATACCTACCACTTTTAAAAATTATTTAATGATGCAAATTAAGATACACTAAATTGGGACTAAACGACATGCACTTGCTTACGTGCATTAGTGTCTATCTGTTCAAATCTCATCCTGATTTGTTTGGTTGACTATTCTTATCTCACTTTAATAGTATCAATTCTTTGTTTTTTACAAGTAGTATCAGTTTTGTTGTATCATTCACTTTATTGTACAGGCAAATTGTATTGTGCTAAGCAACTATTTTCGTTGATGGTGTTGTGGTAATGAAACCAAACCAAATCATATTTCTTTTTCATATATCTTTAATTAAGCAGAGGTAAAAATGATCAAGCTAAAATTCTTTTAAATTTATTATCAATATTCATTAAAAACAAACAGTGAAGCAATCAAATGAACAATCAATATATTATATGTTTTTTATTTATTTGACTTTTTAAATATTTGTACAGTAAATAATAGGAATAATTTTTTCTGTTATTTTTATTATATATATATATATATATATCAATTTTAAAAAGCGGAATATAAATTCAAACAAAATAGCATTTTGTTATAGAGAAAATGATATAAAATTAGAGAACATTTTCTAAAAACAAAACTCAACTTATGGTTTAAACTATCAAAATCGTTAATTATAATTAGTGATGTCAATTTACCTTCGTAAATGATTTTTTTGCAAAAATTACCCTATTTGAGATCTTGCAGGTGCAATTTTTTTTTTTATAAAACGATGAAGAAAATTCCCCCCCAAAAAAAAAAGTTTAGAGATGAGAAGAGGATCGTATATGTTGTCTCGCATGTTTCGGAGTTCGGACCCAAAAATATTATCATAAAATAAAATGTACAAATAGTATGTTATAAATATGATATCTTTCTATCATTTTGTTTTTATTAAAAAAAAACAATTTAAAACAAATATATAATGTCATATTACATTTATTCTTATTTTTCTAAAAAATCCCAAATAAATTAAAATTTATCATGAAAATAAATTAAATTCAAATTAAATTGTTAATCTTTTTTATGCTTATCATATTTGGATGTTGTAAATAACAAAATTATTTATAAAATTGTAATTATATAGGATAATATATTCGTGCATAGCACGGTAAGACACACTCGTTTATTAACATATTGTAAATTCTCAAATTTTAAGTGGAGAAATAAACTAAATGTTATATGGAGAAGAATACAAATATTCTACGATCTATAATATTTTTAATTAAATTTCATTAACGTATTTAATGTGCATCATATTTTAAATTTTAAAAAACAAAAACCATATCCACAACTTCAAGATATACCTATATTTCCCTTTATTCCCTTACAAATTCAAAATTTATATATTAAATGAGTTTAACATTGAAAATAGGTACTATGTAATTTAATTGGCACAAGTAAAAGATAATGAACCGAGTGTCATTAATTTCTTTCATTATGAATGGTTTTGATATTCTCCACCTCTCTTATAAACTTATAGAAATAGATTAAGAAATCGCTGATGATAATACTCGTGTGTATTGTCCTCATGTTCTGAGAGAAGCAAACCAAATTTCATTGACTAAGTTTGTGTCAACTATTAATTTTGCAAATGAACTGTACTGTCTTATTGCCATCATAGTCAAAATTTAGCCTTTCCCTGCCGCTTTTATTTCTTTGATTAAGACATTTAAAGTGTAATTTATATAAGAGAAATGATATTAAAAATTAAAATATTCTTTTTTTATTAAAAATATTTGGGGGAGTGTGTATTCAATTTTTGAAAAGCTTAAATTTTGTATTTTTTTTTTATTTTTTAACGTGTGTCATAACATGACCATTTATTTACTAACTTAACTTTTATTAAAAAATAACACTATCAACACATTTTCTAATATATTATTTTTATTATTTAAAATTCATACTAGATTGCTACCAATAATTTAGTGGAAAGTGAATTTCACCAACCAATAAAAGAAATATAGTGTTTTGAAATGTGTGTTAAATATTCCATTTATTTTAAAATAATTGTTATATTTTATCATTTTATATAAATTAAGAAAATATATATGATAAGTAAA
>JBBPBT010001003.1:1970156-1991022 GCA_037974875.1 Cicer bijugum | reverse complement strand
CAAACAGAACTAGATATTTAAAATTTCGCTACCTAAACCAATGAAAGTAATTTGAATTTTTAAGTGACGGTAAAGCGCAACTTTCAGGTTGATAGACGTACAGATATTGTTGACAAAAAAAAAAAAAAGACGTATTTGTCGGTCATAAAGAATGCTTCTCACCTGCTGTATAATTCACAAAAAAAAAATAGGCTAACTATATACTTGCATTATGCAGCAGAGTCCATGTTCATTGAAAATTGAAACACTGACAAATGGTGCTATGCAAAGTCAGTCTTACCATATAAGAATTTAATAAAATACACAATAAACAAGACTTAATAACAACCTTACCACCCCTATAAACTTGAGATCAGTTTCAATCAATAACCATAATAATTTATGAAATCAGTTATGTATTGCTATAACCACTCATCTGGACCTTCACCGTTTCCTGCCACGTTATATCACTAATATAGTTGATATGGCAGTTTAACCGTAGAAAACTGAACTATGACATTCAGGAAACTAGCAAGATCAAAATGGTAGTCACAATGCAAAACCAATTTTACAAATTGTTATGACTGAAACATTTAAAAATTTAGGACATGATTAAAGCCTGGCCTAAAACTTATAGAAAATGTAATTCAGCCCAAAAGAACAATTCTTCCATTGAGTTGATAATTAAACACCTCTCGAAAGTCATGATTGATGAGCATTCAGCAACGCTCTATAAACCATATCAATGAATTGATTGTCCTACCATGCATCCAAAAAATAAAGAAATTAGAAAGTGAGAGGCAAACCAAGAAAAATAATAGATGGTACTAATAATTGCTTTAGTAAATAATAGTGCGACAAGATCATACAAAGTTATCTGCTCTCTAACAGTCATTTAATATCATTGTGATCAGAATATCATAAACAAGTACCAAGCATGTAAACTAACCTGAACAAGCACCAGAAGAGCATCTCGGACCTTTTCTCTAGAAATAACTGGAACATAGTTCGGAAGGGGGGAAGAAACAGGAGTAAGTGAAGGTGGTGGAGTTGGAGGCGGAAATGGCTGTAGCAGCGGAGTACCAAAAGGACGTTGTACGCTACTGGTAGGATGAAGTGGAGGGGCAGTAGGTATCGATGAAGACACAGGGGGTATCATCATTGCTGCAGAAGGAGGAGGGACAAAAAAAGAAGGCTTCACAAGATTTGTTGATCGGCTGCAGCTTTTTATGAACTCGGGAGCCTCATGCTGGGGTATAAGAGTAGATGTTGAAAGAGATGGTATCTGCAAGGTTGGCACAACGGGTGTCGCAGCATGAGATGGCCCAGAAGAAGAAGAAATTGTGGCAGAAGACTGATAAGGTTGTCCAGTGATTGGGGCACTTGAAGTATTCCCGATAGCCATAGCTGCCTGCAATAATAAAGTATCAGCCTAACAGGAATATTAGAGCTGGTCAGAACCAAGTTACAAATGTTTAACTTATCAAGAAATTTGTGGTTCTTATAATTCTGAAATTTGTCCAAACAAGTCTAGCATAGAAAAAGTGTGTGAAAAAAACAGACAACCAAAGACATTTCAATTCAAAATATAGATCCAAAAACGAGAGTCACTTATAAAGTCAGAAATTGGCAGATGCATTGAAAAAAGAATTAAAAATCATATTTGCAAGTAATCCTAGTCTGGAAGTTTGCAATCAGTTAATTCAATTCCTTTATTGGCCAACAGCAAGAAGCAGAGAAGACTATAAGGACATAGCTGAAAATGTTTTACATGAATACCGGTTAAAGATTAAAAAATGAGGAGCACGTAAGTACCAGGAAACCAAAGGACACAGCCAAGATAACCATGCAAAATATAAAACTATTTCAAAAAAGTATAGCAAGATGAAAGGATAAAAAGTTTGTAGTAACAAATTATTAGAAGCATATAAAGTTGTCCACCACGGTACGTACACTGAAGAAATTTACAAAGGATGGATCATCAGGAACATCAGCTACATTGGAAGTAGTTGATGATGATGGCTCAAGAGGACCATCCATAACTGCCATAGTTGGTACTGCTTCCAGTTCCTCAAATTCACTGCAATAAATGTAAGCAAGGCTTCATTACCTGAATACGAAGTATACAGTGTGAAGAAATATATGACAATATATGTATGCCTATAACTTACATTTTTACTACAGAATAATCATTTACTGTTGATGCAGAAACCTTTTGGTGGGAATAAGAATATTATTTTCTAGAGAGAAAAGGAGGATCGTACAATGAGGGGGAGGGTAAATGATTATCCAAAGCTTAAAAAGACAGAAAGTAAAAGAAGAAATCTAAGAATGCAACATGGTGCCAATGTCTCTGAATATCAGAGATGGGAACCCCCCCTTTAAAAAGGCAATGGTAGAAAACCAAAGAGAAAGCAAAACCAGAATCCTGTTATGTATAATAGCAATTTCTACAATTATATACAAATGACACAAAGGTAGACAAATTAAGGAACTTATCCCATCCAAAATGATCAGACAGAACATGCAAATGAAACATACAACAGAGAGACAAGTCATCCACCAAGATCACTTCAAACCCATGTAGTTGTCAGGTGCATGGATATTAATATGATGTAATCGGAGAGTTCAATGGGATGTGGCAATGAAATAGAATACTGTGGATAAACCAGCCCCACCATTCATGGGCGAGCAATCAGGTGCTGCTGGAAGCATATTATTACCTCTTTGTAGATGACACCTTTGACTTTGGAGGCACCTTGGCATATGCATTCAGGATCCTGAAAATTAGCCAAAGATAAATGAATATATAGATATGAATACGATGAGCAAATGCACGTGTGCGCTTGTGAGGTGGGAATTTAATGATGATTTTATTAATTCCAAATCAATCTAGACTCGTACAAACATAGGCAAACAAAGCCATCACTAACTAAAGAAATTGTAATTTGTATACCTTTCGAAGCAGTTACAAACAAAGTTGTACTTTTGTACGCCTCTAGCAACAGCAATAATGAACATCATTTAAACCCCCTATTTATCCCTTATTATCCACTGGTAATATCTGCCATTTCTCAGATAACTTACTACGAAACAGTTGTAATAAACGTTGTTTTTCCAACCTTTGTATGTGTCTCAAGTACAATTCTGATTTATTTTTTTGCAGTTTTTACAAGGAAATCACCTCCACAATAGAGTATCAATATTGATGAATGCAAGGTTTTTCCCATTCTCAAAGTGACACTAATTTTTAGTCTTGGTGCATAGGAAAGAGTTAAAAGATTATATATATCAAAATACATCTGCAATCCAGGGCAATGCTCAAAAGATTACACATTCAAGTAAATTATTTAACAGAAAAGAACCAATTATAGCACAGCATATATGTCACTGATGGTATATCATCAGCTAATTTCAGGGTTCCTCTAACCAATGCTCAAAAATTAAAATTGATTGTCATACAAAACAAGTACCATATTTTGGTTGGTAACCCTTAAGTTCAAGAAATCCATCAGGAACTGACAGAGGGAGAGATGACACATTCAAAACGATAATGGAAAACTACTCTTTCCCATCTGGAAGTATTTTCCCAAATCTACTTGTACTAACTACCTTTAAAATCCTCCACTTAACACGTAACAAGTTTCAGATAGTACTAACATGTTTGGATTTGCTTCAAATATAAGAAGATACTGCTTTTTCCTAAATCTCTCTAATAAATATGTTTATTTTAAGTTATTTTGTCAACAAAATAAGCTAATCCAAACAGGAACTATTCTCCCTTGGTTATTCAGAAACAATACAAGAGCTAAATTTTTTGCCAAAACCTGAAAATAATACCTGCTAAAGAGATTTGCAACCTCTTCACATTCACGAGCATTGTAGAACCAAATACCATTCACTTCTTGAGCAGCATTTCTATATAATAGATATGGAACCTGAACTTCATACTCGAAATCCCCCAGGAGGTTTTCCACCAAATTTTCTGCTTGTACCAACACGGACAAGGGTTAAATACAACATGCATGAACATTATCAATTCTCCATTAGCACCACCTCAAGTATCTACTAAAACAATATCTAAGAGACATGTTTATAATTTTTGCAATTAATACTCGCAACAATCTTAATATTAAGTGCAAGATGCAGAAAGTGGAATGCCGATCACCAAACATAAAAGGCTAAAACCAATCCTATAAATTTAAGTATTAAAGAATACCACTAGGCTACTAACTAAAAAATATATTATTACCAAACATACTTAAATAGAGAAATAACTAACATACTTAAATATTCCAAGATCAGAATCTAACTCAATAAACTATACTTGAATACTAACTTTCCAACAACGAGGTAACAGACTGAAATTACGCAGCCGCCATATATTAAGATAAGGCATAATAGCATCCAATTCAAGCGTTTTCGATTCCACAACAGAGTTTTGATCTCATTTCCTATGAACCGGTTTACAAAATAATCTAATGAACTGAAGATGGACACATGTTTGGAAGCAAAATGGTATGTTTTGATAACCAAATCCATTAATTTATCTGTTCAAATTCTAAATTGATTACAATAACCAAAAACAGATAGATAGACTCACTAACCAGTATTGCGGCGGTTCATCACAATAAACTGAAATCGCGGTTGCGTGTTTCTGAAACAAAACAAAAACCACACAATTAACTGCAGTTGATAACAAATTTCCAATTAACACACTTGGATCGCTCTTTGAACTAATTAGTCGCGTAAAATAATAAACAATTACAAAATAATGAACCTCTTAACAACGAAGAGAGATCCTTCAACATCCTTGCGGCTCTGCAAATCAATTAAAGAGAATAATGAGAGAGAGAAATGAAGTAGAGAGAGAAAATGAAGAAAAAAAAGAGGAGAAAAGGCGAACCCATTGGCTGAGGTCGATGTTAAACTCATAGAAGGTGACGTGAGCAGCGGTTATGAGAATTTCTTCAACGAAAGGGTCGATTCGTTGAAGAACGGTGAGGTTGAGAAGCTTTGTGCTTTGCTGGTCTAGATTTGGCATCAATTTACCGTTCTGAGACATAATTGCGTTCGTCTGTATAAAAATTAAAGGAAGAACCCTTGAATTTTGGGGGTTAGGGTTGGGTCCTCTCTCTCTCTGAGAAGGCTGAAAACGTAGAGAGAGTGCAACGCAATGAAATGCTGGTGAACCGTGTATGAGTCTATCAGACTCAGCTTCTTCATCAAGAAAAACCTTGCCATAATGACTAAAATAACCTTCCAACTAATTCATTTATTCTATTATTTAGTTCGTAGGGATACATTAGATTATATTTATTCTTTTATTTACTCGTAGTATACTTCCACAGGTTAAAAAAAAAATTCAGATTCAAAATAATGTGTATAGTTTTTATTTTTGATACAAGATAATGTGTAAAGATTTAAGTAATGTAATAAGAATCTTTCTTTTTTCTTTTTTGGACTGTCAATTTAGAATTTACAAGTAACGGTCAAGATAACGTGTATAGTTTTTATTTTTGATACAAGATAATGTGTATAGATATTAACGAATGATTTATAAAATCAGCCAGCTCATTAATTCCTAGAACATAAATTCCATGCGAACAATGTATTTTCAGAGAAGGAAAAAATGCTCGAGTACACAGCCTCACACTTACAAACAAATTAAGCTTCTCTGTATTTTTGCATAAATGCATCAATCCAAAGAGGGTACCGCAAATGGCAACAGAAATTCTATCCAAAGAGGGTACTCAAACAAAGACATGAACTTGGAGGGAACGACAGAGGGCACGTGAAAAAACTGCTTCCGTTTTGTCCTTTTTTCTTTTGGTTCATGCCCCTTGTTGTACTTGTTAAAAAATACATCCTTCGCCAAGCAGATCATAGTGAAAACAATTACTGTTAAAGTTTTTTTCAACAAATTCAGTTTTGGGTTTTGGTATGTGAATATTTATTTTGAAATTGAAGGCCACGTATAGATGGAGGCAACTATTGTCACCCTTTTTCTAACAAATCCTCACCGAAAGATTATTTATAGACAAAAGTTATCCGCAAACTAACTTTCAATTGATATATAAAATAAGTAAAAATAAAATAAACTTCAAAACAAACTTCAAGAGAAAATGCATGTTTTAACAAACGCGGGGGAGTTCTAGTCGTTCCCAAAATCAGTGTTCATTCAACACAAATAACATAAATTTAAAGTTAAAAGCCTAGAAAATAATAGAAATTTGGAGTTATAAGTCTAGAAAATTAGTTCGCACCAAAATGTATAATAGATTTGGTCCTTGAAAAATGTCGCGATATTCTCTCATTATATATCAACTTCGGATTGCACTAGCAAACTAAATCATATATTTGCTCAAATTTGTTTTCTACCACCTTAGTAAAGACGTGAGATACGAACATATAATAGAGCAAGTAAATACAAGATATTGATTTATTTGACTTGGATGACAATTGAATACTAAAGTTCCAAATTTTATTTTATCGAACTTGTTCTCTTGTCACTCAGTAGCCTTTCCTTTCCGTCTGCTACTGCTGCCAGTTTCCAACAGGTAACAAACCATAGAATCAACATCATCCCCAAATATGCTGTATGCCTCAATAGCTTGTAGGTAACTAAATCCCATCGATAATACCATATTCATGCTGCTGCTAAGATCAGAATCACTCTCTTTCCCGCGTTCCATCTTCGGATCACTACCAGACGATCCTGCTACTCGCAAACAATTAATTGGCTTAATGTTGGGTGAACTTAGGGTAAAAGTGCAGGAAAACTTCTTAAATTGCTTGCTAATCGATTACAGAATGTATTAATGCTCTTGCAACCAATAGTTATAGAACTGCAATACTGCTTTTAAAGCAAATAAACCAACTTGTGTGAGAGATACTAACTTGCTCCAGAAGAAGATGGCTCAGCAGTTGACGTAGACGACTCTCTATTGCCAAGTTGTTGCTTAAATGTACCACCAGCAAGATATTCAGCCCGAGAAGCTTCCATCACAGCTCGCTCAATTTCCTTCTCTGTGAGCTCAAGATCAGAGTAAAACCGCCCCTCAGCTAAAAGTGCCTGTCACAAGAAAGTTGTAAAAGCTAGCATCAACAGCTTCAATTTAGAGAGCAAAAGAAGTGTTCACACTGTAGCAAATTACAGTTTGAAATACTTGCATTATCAATTTGTTGGTCTTGCTGAGCTTTAATAGCAGCCTTGACTTTATCTTTGTCAACATTCATCTGCATTGTAAGTAAAAATGTTGCCATCAACCAGTTTCCAATCAATTTCTGTTCAATGTAATGATGAGTTGGTTTCCAAGTTAAAGGGTCCCCTTCTTAGGGGCTCCTACAATACTTGAGGTTTTCTACAAATATTTTACGCATAATTCAATTTGTTATGTTTTTTTAGTTGGAAGGAAAATAACATGTATTGTTAACATATCCATCATACAATAAAATAGAAAGAAAAAAAAGGAATGATGCAATGTATACAATAATATCATAGTACTCACCCCACGAAGAGAGCTGAATCCAAGTCCTGCACCAATTGTTGGGCGCCGTGGGTCAACAAGGGAGTTGTAATGGTTACCTTGATGATAACTCAGGCGTACTGGTGGTGTATCAGTGTTATAGCTTCCATGAAATGTATTGATAGGCTCTGCATCAATAATGATGTTATTAAACATAAAATGGTAGATAACTAACAACTATAAAAAAATGTAAGCTCTACCTGTGGAGTAGGAGTATATATGAATAGGTCGATTATACATTTCAGACATGGCTTGGATCTCAGCATTGTTGCCATAAACCTGCCAACAAGAGTTAGTAATACTTAGCCTATTCAGAAAGTTAAAAAATACTATCTATCAACAAATTCCAACTAAAGCAACATGCAGTGTTAAAAGATATGATTATTATGAATAAAATTCAAGTGATCTCTCATTTCATTTTAGAGGGAAAAAGTAAATCAATCATTCATAAGAAAATTAGAGAGTAAATCCCAGAAAATCCATAGTTGGCATGCATTTGCATGTAATAAACTAATAGCAGCCATCAACTTATTTTTCAACAGTTGTTGAGATCTATTAATTTACTTTATAAAATAAGTACTCACTATAGAAGAAGCAAATTCATCGTGATTTTGAAATACTCGAGACCAAGTGTAAGCGTGTAGCATGTCCATTGGGATACACAATCTTCACGTATTTCAATTTATTAATAAGATAATTATGCGAAACCGGCATTATAACATAAACCAGCTTTTTATCATATGAAATCCTCTAAATTTCCATATCTTTCAATTCATCCATCCAACAAAAAACTAGTCAATACTGATACGTATACATAACTAATTTACAAAAATGGGAAATAAAATGCCATGACGCACCAACAGACTCAAAGGGAGTTCCCAATTATAACTAAATTAAACACCAATGACCCATGCCTATAGGCACACCAAGTCTATTGCATATTTGATCATACCAATAATGCAAATAATTCCCTTAATCTTGAGAACGATGGTATAATTACCTATTTTAATGTGAATTTCCTCATAGGACAAAACTAGACATTAATGAAAAAATTGCAAAGCTAAAGTAAAATGAGCCTGCCTGCACATCTTAGAGAGCAAAGCAATAAGACTTCGGTACAATGTAACTTGCAGGAAAAAAAAATCTGAGTGAAGAGTGAAAAGTTGAGGGAAAATGATGACATAATCACAAATCACAATCTAGATAATATGGTATGAATGAAAGAAGGGAACAATCACAACCCACATCTAGATTAATTGGCATGTTAAAGTGTGTGAGCATGTGCATTTTCAACTACCAATTGCATTAATCACTCATGTGCAATAAAAAAGTACAGCTTTCAAAACATTTGTGGATATGTTATAAATGGAAAAAATGACCGGGAGAAGGGAACAATCATAGCCCACATCTGGGTTAATTTGCACATTAAAGTGTGCATATGATGTGACCATGAGTGTATGTGCTTTTTCAACTACAGACTGCACTAATCACTCCCTTAAGTACAAAAGTCCAGCTTCCGAACATACCAAGGGATATTTGGGAATGTTTGGTTTAGAAGCCTAAAAGCCCAAAACTGCTGGAGTTGGTTTATAAACTTCGTATGTCATAAAACCACAAAAAAGCCCAAATTATGCTGTGACATACCTTATCTCTTCTCTTCCTCTTACAGTATGAGGTGAAACCTTCTGTTATAAACTGAGAAAAGTGATCCCTCTCGCGCTCCTGAGTACATAAAATCAGTACGTGAGAGGAGGTTAGTTTGATTCACAGGCAATATTTAAATAGAATTAATGAACAGCAAGACCACAAGAAAAATGGGCAAGCTAAGCAATAGTGAGAAAATATGATGTAATGCAATAAATCACAATAAATCACAGGCGTTTAACCAGAATGAGATTGAATGCTTCAGCCCAGATAAAATCATTATTTTTTTTAAGAAAGTTATTACCTTCATACCAGTATGTGAGCAAGAAACATACAGGAAGTTGCATTTATAATGCTGGAATTACACTAAGACACACACAAAAACAGAATCATACCATGATAGGAGGTTAGTTTGATTCACAGGCAATATTTTAATAGAATTAGAAAGAATGAATCAAAAGAATGGCATAAAAATGACGTAATGCAATAATCAGAAAAAGCTAAACTAGGATGAAATAATCTAATGCACCCTCCAAGATATCATTATTTTTCCTACTAGAGTACAATAATACTTGTAGAAGTTTCAGTTCAGAACTTCCCCTTCTCCAACACTGTTCATGTTTCAATTACTTCTGATTCAAACTTATTCCTTGCTTTTTTACATCTTATAAGAAAAAAAGGCCTATTTTCACTCACTAATTTACAATACCCCTAATATTTCTTTGATTTTATCACAAAAGAACGTAAGTTTGGCAAGCTATATTCAAAAAGTTTACCGCTGCCCAGGCATACCGGCGTGCAAATACTAGGTGAAACCTAGACACATTAAAAACCCTCGATATGAATCCCAAAACCCAGAAGCAATTCTTCTTAAATCGTTACTTTATTTGCAAAAACAGTTAACACCACAAAATCATAGTGACAGACTGGCACCCCCAGAGTTCCTAATTTTGTAGAATGTCACTCATTGATTGAAAATTACAATACTTACAATACAACCACAAAACCCATGAACCTTCATAAGAAATGAAACCTCTTTCAGTAAGTCATAAAATTGATTATAAGCTAACCAAATGAGAGGTCCAATTTACATTATGATACAACAAATCAAATATATGGATGTTTTGAAGGAAAAATACATTTAGCACAACATTATCATACCATATAATCTATGCTCATCTGTCTGACCAAATCATACAATTCTGAGTCTCCATACACTTGGTCGGCTACAGCACGAAAAAGGCAATTCCCATCCTCCATCATTTTTTTTACTTCATAGCCTTTTACCCTTCTAATATCAATTTCAAACTGTCGCTCTCTTTCCTGACATGGATGCCAATACCATTTCAATATATGATATAATCTCATTGAAGGCCATGAATCAACATTCTAATAACGAATATAAACATGAAATAGCACATTACATCATCTCCAAGCATTATGAATTTATGATACAATAATACAACCCAACATATACATTCTTATATAGGAAACCTAACAAACAGCACTTTCAAAACTAGGCCGTAATGCTGCAAGTGAGTTTAGCCAGAACTAGAGAGAAATTATATAGCAGTATCTCTAAAATCTAAATGCAGAAGCCCAGTTAAAGAGTGTAGGATAGTTTATCAAAGTTAAACATTACTTCATTAATGTGGTTCTTCTCTTATACTACCATATAGAGAAATAACAAATTATCACGACTTATCTTAGAATCAACCCACAAATAGTATGTTCTAAAAGAATCAAGAATCGTGTTTTTTTTTTTGTAGCAACATTGCTTTAACCTAACTACTCCTCACCTAACTCAGGAAAAATAATTATGAAATGAAGCTCAGGAGAACATACAACAATTAATTACTCACTAAGACCAAGGTAATCATCAACTTACAACATCGTCATAAGAGGACACAAAGCATGGAATCTGTTCATCAGCACTATTATAGCCCTCACTTTCATTATGAGCCCTGGGAGACGAAGGTCGAGACCCAGCAGGTGAAGTCCTAGCCGAAACAACAGGCCACACAGATGTTCTCCTAGGTGATCCTACATTAACAGCATTGGGAGACCCTGATATAGTTCTTCTTGAATTTAAGTTGGTTGCTAAAGGCTTTGGAGGTGGAACAGGAGGAGGTGGAGGATGTGAACTACCACCACCACCACCAACACTAACAGCTGAATCCTCACACATGTCATCATACTCAATCACAGTTCTTTCTCCACTCAACCCTCTTATCAATTCTTGAGGACCCTCAATCTCTTCTTTAACATCTTTCCCAGGATCAGCAATTACTTCATTGCCTAACGAAGTATCACTCTGCTCCAAATGAAGACTTTCCATAAATGGATCGTCACTTTTTGCCCTGTTACAATCACTAGTCCCAGCATACTCCAAAAGCTCATCACCAACAACAAGTCCAGGTGCTTCTTCTTCATTTTCCTCATCCTTAGCAGGCGGATTAACCTGTGAACCCTGCTCGGGACGAACGGACGAAGACCCAGCACGGTTAGGGTTAGGGTTCTGAGAAGTACCACCACCCGAAGAACCACGCTGAACCAAAATACGAGTCATGGTAAACTAATCACCCGAACAAGCCACCAAACACGATGGCGTTTTAAGCACCTCAGTGAACCAAAACCCTACCCTCGAACGGTTTATCGCGTGTTCTTGCCTTGGGCGCAGTGATTCCAATGCCTTTGCTGAACGATTTCTTCAGATCCTCGCAACAAAACGATCTCTGCATTCCCCTAATAATTCTCATCAGACCCAAACCTTCAACTTTAAACAACAAAACCTTCTTTGAGATGTCGAATTTACCGAGATTTTTTTTCACCGCCGATTAATGCTTCCTCCTCCGCAACCGCCACCTGCATCCAACACCACCATCAATAAACCTCTCTTTTTCTCATTTCTGACAAAATAAAATAAAATAAAAAGTATTTAAAATTAATTTCAATTTTAATTAAAATCAATTTCAATTTATAATCGATAACAACAAATTACAATCAAAGGCACAAGAATCTAATCGTAAAGATTTAACCAGAGATTAATAGAAAGAGATAAATGGGAGATGAAGTTGAACCTGAGAGAATCGAAAGAAAGAAATGGAAGATAAGTGAGACAAACAAATTGGAAAAAATTAGGGTTTTATTTTTGTGAGAAAAGGAATCAGCGAAGGAAACTGAGAGAGGAAGGTTAGAATGTTGAGAGAGAAAGAAATGGTTAGAAGAAGTTGCTAGCGTTTTTAACGGTGGAAGGAAAAGAGAGTGGCACGTGATCTAGAGTCTACAGTATGACACGTGGCGAGTTTAAACAGTTGATGGCACGTGAGATATTAGTTAGTCAACAAATGGTTCGTGATGGATGGCGTTCGTATGACATGGTAACTCGCAGTTCGATTTTGGTTTCTAAACCGTTGGATTGGGCATGGTGGAGAATTTGATCAGATCGACGCTCCCATGTGGCATCCTGATAATTATTTGATCAAATAATTATTTTATTTTAATGAAATTAAAAGTGGAAAAATATTTAATTTATATGTTATTGTTGGTGCATATAATTAATTTGTTATGTTAATAATTGAAAATTTTATGTTTTAATAAATATTTTCTATTTTTATTTTATATTCAATTAATATTTTCTAAAAAAAGATCTTGCAAAATTATTAAGAGTGTACCGAATATGCATAAATTCAATTTTACACTATCATCTAATTAAATTAGAGTTTTGAATTATATCCCCGATTTACCATTCATATTTTAATAAAATATTTATTATAAAATGTATAAATTGTAACTTAAAATTGAATGTCAACCTAATTTAAATTGAGAATGTATTTTATTTTGTTTTTCTTTAGTTAAATATGATCTACTCACTTATCATACTTATCATACCTTTATGTAGTCAAAAATATTAAAATAAAAATGAATGGTGGAAATTTTCATTAAACTTCCTCAATTGAAATGTCACTAGAGACATAAACTCAACTTTACATCATCATCTAATTAAATTGGAGTTGAGTTATATCACTATTCATATTTTAATAAAATATTTGTAACAAAACGTGTACATCGTAATTTAAAATTGAATGCTAACCTAATTTATAACTATTTTAATATCTATTATATTAATTATATTGAAATTATTTAATACTTACTTTTCGTTGGTTATTACAAATATTTGATAAAAATATATTAAATCCTTTCTGACAAAATACTAAATACTTTCTAAGTAACTGGTACTACGTAATAGTTAACGCAATAAATAAATATATTGTATAATAATAATAATAATAATAATAATAATATATTTTTATCATTATCATTACTTGATGGTCTAAGAGGTGAAGCATTTAACCTTGTAAAGTCACATTTGCAATATAGAATTTGTTGCAGCAACAAACATTGAACATGATTTTACACTTCAATATGATAAAAAAAAGGTTACAAACCACAAACCGAAACAAGTTTACAACACTTAAAAAGAGTAATAATATTTGTCAACAAGCATAGAGTTGTTAACTCCTTTTGAGAGCGACTGAAGACACCAGAACCAAAGAAGCTAAGAAAATGGCAGCAACAAAAGAAGCAATGACAGCCAAACTACTACCCTGACAAAAATCAGTGAATTGCTGACAAATGGCATTCCAATTTGCATCTTGACTCCCATTGTGTGCTAAGTACACAATAGCTGCAGCAGATGAAGCAGCTGCAACAACTAAGCCCATCAACGCCTGCAATTATAGTAGTATTGAATGATTATTATTACTATTTGAATATGACACAATGGTGATTAATGCATTATTATTATTATTATTATTATCTTTACTCATATAGAATTTGATCTTACTAAATCAATGATGACAAGTAGAATCCGTGGCCCAACTGCAAGAGGTCTAACAATGCAGACAATTGAGAATGGCAAAGAGAGGATCAGAATTCCACTTGCTGTTGCATTTGCCCCCACAAAAAACCTGGAGTTTTGTAGTTTTAAGATAGCGAGGGAAACTTTTAATAATTAAAGTAATAGTAACAGTCATTTTTGTATCTTTAAACTATAAAACTGAACTCTTACCACTACCGTTGAGTTAACACTTAAGGATAATATTCTTTTATACAAAGATATAAATTAAATAAATAAAGATAAAATTCTAAACATAATAGTTTAAATGAAGGACAAAATTGAAAATAAAAAATTTATATATAATAGGTAAATTCTTCTCTGGACCACATTAATAGGTGGTCGACTGAATACCAGTGTTTAAAAGTTATAGGCTTTACCAATAATTGACGATATTTTTCGGATGTATAAAATATCAATTCACTTTATCTTGACAGTTGAGACAATGATTTGATTGGTGTCGATTTGACGAATTTTATTTTGTGAAGCACATTATTTTTCTTTTATTTTTATCGAATTGACATTGCTCAAGTCATTAGATTAACTTACCTAAACATAGGAAAATCATCCCATTGAGCATGAAACTGAAGAAACTGAGTGAAGAATGGAAGTATTTGTTCATTAGTCCCCATAAGAACAGCAGCACCAAGAGCAGAACCAATGGCACTAAGCCTCAAAATAAAGTCTAAGATTGCAATTCCCTTTTTCATTCCACCTTTATGATGTGGTGTAGCTTTTGTGGTAACTACATGAGTTTTTGCAGCAGCAGGTGGAGGAGGAGGAGCATCCCCATGATCAATGGATTTCCCTTTGCCATTGCTCCTAGTCCTCTTGGATTCTAGGATTGGAGCTGATGATGATTCCTCAACCTCTTTTCCTGAGTCCATTATAATCAGATTTTGTAGATGCTATATATGTAATATTGAAATTGTTACTTATGTGTATATATAGATAGGATGAATATAGAAGCTGCTTTAGATATTCAAATAAAGTAGACTTTGAAGTTATGTGTAGATTATAATTGTGATAAGGTTTATGATCAAGGAGTTGTTAAGAACTCACTTGCTCCACTTCTTACACCAAAAACATTCTTCTTTGATTATGTTAGGTTCCTACCACCAATATGACTAAACCACTAACTAAAATGATTGTAAGATAAAGGAATAAATAAATATACTTATGGATGCTTCGTATATCTTCAGATTAGATAACCCAATTTTATGAAAGGACTGCATAATTAAGCTGTCTCATGCCGAAATCAAATATCTGAAAATCAAGGACTGCATGAAGTGGTTGTCTATATGTAAATTGAATTTTTTTTTTTGTCTATATGCTTATTTTCTTCTAGAATTGGTCAATATTTTTGTTACTTCTATTTTGAGTTTGTGGCGTTTAAAAAATTCATATTTAATAAATTTTAAGTTAAAAAAATTTAATTTTTTATTGAAAAACTTTTTATAATATTCTGAACATGAATGCAAAAATATCATTCAAAAGCTTAAAAATTGAAAAATAATTTAACATGCAGCAATGGCAAAGGGAAATAAATAGTTCTTTTGAATTATTCTCATGTTCTTTGACTATAAATATTGAAAACCTGTTTATAATTTATAATAGAAGGGAAATAGTATTAAAAAGAATAAAGTGTGTCAGCTGAAAAACAATGTTCAATCATATGAAACTATACTTCATGTGCAATCCACCATTTAAATTGAATTATATAGCTAATTGTTCATCTTCACATCCAAAGGTAGCATCGTTTGTCTACATATCCTCTTGTGGCAGTCCCGTGCTTGTTAGACTTTTGCTAAAAAAATTCAGCAGATGCATTTTTGGAAACTTATGCCAAAACTTTTAGAATTAGTATTATAATTTATAGTACTAACAATAGTAGCATAACTAAAATACATGTTTTAGTTTATTAATCTTAAAAAAATCAAGGAATAATACAGCTAGCAGTGTCATAATACAGCCATTAATTTTTGACATATCTGCAAGTAACTAACACATCACACATCCTTTACAGCCCTGGTCTAGCGCAAGTGTTTGGTACGTAGTGTGTAACTGTTGTAAAGCATGGGATACCTAATTCAATTCCAAATAATAATTAAAGCTTATGTTTTTAATGGTGTTAGATTTTACAAGGCAAAGGTAATGCAAAAATTATGCACAAAGAGTTTGAGTCTATTGTTGTTTGTGATGGTAGGACAAAGTCGAAGGGTGGTTTAGTTGTTGATGCTAATGGTTGTTGTAACAATTTTATAGAGTATGATAATCATAAGGTGAGAAACTATGGTTGTCAAATTGCTTATGGTGTTTTGGCTGAAGTTGATGCTCACCCTTTTGATTTGGATAGAATAGTTTTGATGGATTGGAGAGATTTCCATTTTAGGAATGAGTCTTATACCTTAACTTGAATTTTACACTTTTGGGATGGAGACTTTGTTGAAACTTGACTTGAATTAAACTCGGCAATCTTTTGATGCATTCTTGGAGTTGAAACCTTTTTACTTACAAGGGTTTCTCTCTTCAAGTTTGAGTTTAAATGACATTGTTTGGTTGAGCATGTCACTCTTTGCAAATGCCTTATATCCATCTAGGTTTGCTATTGTCACAAAGTGTCATGTATTATTTGCTAAAATAATGGGTGATATTTTTTTAGAATCGTAAGATGATTGAAGATTGTAAATGCAATAAGATTTTATATTTTTTTCACGTAATCTTAAAACAAAAATTAAAAAGGAATTATAAATTTTTATATTTGACTTTGATGTTTTCTCTTGTGTTGCTTTATATTTTATCCGTCCGTATCTTTTGAGTTGCAACTTATTATCCTCGTTATTCTTTGAAAGAAATTAAACAACATAAAAAAAATTAATTTGTACTCATTTGAGATGTTAGGAACATATTTATTTGGAACGTTTTGAATAAAGGGAATATTTTAGGTTTGGTATATTTTATTGTTTTAATTTCAAAATATATAAATGTTTTTATAATTGAGTTGCTATCATAACAACAATAGTTTATAGTTTATCAATTTCTTTTAGTTAAAATATGAGTATATTTTTTTAAATCACATATACAAGAACAAATACTATAATACTCTACCTAAATTCTATCAATTGACTTCCATATAAGTTAATCATAGTTATGATTTTGGGAGAAAAAAACTGAAGAAGATTGAATGAAAAAAAATAAAGGATAAAAACAAATAAAAGATCGATAAAAACATATAAAGATTTAAATCAAGATTAAAGAATTATATCAAACAATAGATGTCAATTTAACATATTAATGAGAAATCAAATATATTAATTTTCAAAAAAGAAATTTTAATATTAATGAGAATTCAACAGACCCATCTTCAAGTTTAGCCATTAATAAACAAAAACATAAAATTGTATTTTCTCAACCTTCCATCATCCTATGGATTCTAAAGCCATATTACCCATCATTTTAGCAAATGGAACAGGACACTTTGTGACAATATCAAACCTAGATGAATTTGAGGCATGTCCAAAAAGTGATATGCTTAACAAAGCAAAATCCTTTAAATTCAACCTTGAAGAAAGAAACCCTTGCCAATAATATGGTTTCAAGTCAAAGAATGCATCAAAAAAATGTCTAGTCTCATTCAAGTCAAGCTTCAACAAAGTCTCCATTCCAAAAGAGTAACATTCCCTAACAAATCTTCTCTCAATAGGCCACATGCTATTCCAAACTTTAGCATAAAGTTGTTTCCCTCTTATCATTCTAGTGGAACCAAGCCACTCATTAATAGAAACAGCTACAATAGGTGCTAGAGCCATTGTTCTAGCAACCATGTATCCACTAGAAGGATGAACTACACCACAATTTCCACCAAATGCCATCACATTTTGAGGTATCCTAGGTAAAGGTCCTCCCATTGGAATCAAACATTTCTCATCTTCCAATACCCTTTTCACTTTAATTCCTAAATGCCTTAACCTTGCAACCATCCTCCTTTTGACTTCCATGTATGACAAAACAGGACGACTCACAAGTGAAGTTTCTTCAAGAAAAATCAAATTTGAACTAAATGGCATAGCATACAAAAAAGTAGGAACTTTGGAATTACCATTTCTTAAATAAGGCTCATTCCCCAAATGGGAATCTCTCCAATCCATCAAAACCATTTTATCCAAATCAAAAGGGTGAGCATCAACTTCAACCAAAACACCATGAGCAATTTGACAACCACAGTTTCTCACTTTATGATCATCGTACTCTATAAAATTACTGCCAAAACCACTAGCATCAACAACTAAACTACCCTTCAACTTTGTCCCATTATCACAAACAACAAAAGACTCAAACTCATGATGCTTAATTTCCCATACCTTTGCCTTGTAAAATTGAACTCCATTAAAAATACAAGCTTTAACCAATTTCTCCTTAAGTTTCCTCCGATTAACCCTTCCATAGGAACGATCCAAATACTTGGTATTGATATCATCAATATAAATAGAAGCCATAGGCCATGTTTTATCCAAACAATCTTCTAGCCCAAGACCTTCAAACTCATCCAACCACACACCATAGTTATTAGGCCAAATAGATAAAGGGTCAGGATCAACACAACAAACCTTGATTCCATAAAGGGAAACTTGTTCTGCAAGGCGAATGCCTGCGGGGCCAGCACCTATTATAATCACATCGAAATGAGAACGATCAGAAGGGTGGAACCATGGAAGGTCGAAATCTAAGGATTCGGGTTGATAGTCGGGTTTTAAGTCAAGGAAATTTCCAAACTTGCTTGTGCTTTGGATCTTGCTACTAGTTTTTCTTGAAGATGGAAGTGATATTGTTTGATGGGTTTTGAGGAGAGGGAATATTGAAGGTGTGAATTGGTTGTGTGTTTTGGTCGGAGGTGGTGAAGAAATTAACATAAGACGAGTGCCCATGTTTTGCGGAAGGGTGTTTTTTTGTTTTTGTTTCGTGATTGTGAGCTGGTTGAAGAGGAAGCTAATTTAATGTTTTGTTTTTGGTAGTAATAAAAATAAAGAATAAAGAATAAAGAGAGTTTGGTGATGGGGAAGATGTGCATGGAGACAAAGAGGAATCATAAACTAAAAGCACCAAAATGATGCTTTCGTTTTTCTCAACCAATTTTGGCGAATGTTTTAAATTTGGATTTGCTGATTTCTTTTAGCAATAATCATAGATCATTTCTAATAAATGAATTTCACACGTACCCGTACATTTAACTTTTAAATTCATAGTTAAATCAATTTTTTTTTAAATTTTTTTATTTTATTATTTATATAATTATAATAACTAAATAATATCTATTAAAAATATCAATGAAATAAAAATTTATTTTTTAGAAATTTTTATTTTTCATAAAAGTGAATATTAAATATATTTACGATTGTAGTATTTATAGACAAGGAAATGATGTATTTTTGTGAATTTTTTTCTTTCTAAAATACAAAAATCAAATAACTTTTTTATCCATAAAAATATTGTTAATTTATAAAGCAGATGTATTAAAAACTTTCAACTTATAAATGTATCGTAGAAACTCCTATAATATTAATATATTCCTTCCTTACCCCATAATAAATTATCTTAAAATAATTAAATTTTAATTTCAATATGATATTAATCGTTATTTTTCTAATTATATCTTCAAAGTACTTGCATCGTTACCAACTCACTATTTTTCAATTGGCATTAATTATAATTGTGAATAACAATATAGTTAATAAAATTAAGTTAATAAATTTTTTTTTTCTATTTCATTTATATAATTTTCGTGTAATACGTGTAAAATAATGAAGTCTCTCAATGTAGCGACAGAGAGAGTATTAGTAAGCGCGGCACCTGAACTCAGACGATGGGCTGGACGGTTTGTTGCAGATTCGACAAACATATGATGTTAGTTAGTGCTCTATATTTTACTCCCCAAATTTTGATTGGTTTGTTGGTTTATTAGAAAAAAAATTCCATCATATATTGTTCAACAATACTGTTTAATTTATGAAAAAAATATCATATTAATATTATATTGTCAATTAATTATAATTATTATATTATTAAAAATAATTTAATATAATTATAATTATTTTTAAAAATACATATAATTTGTGGACGGTATAAAATTTCCAACATGAAACTTAATGTACAAAGAATTTGAGATGGGAAAATATTCGACAGAGACACAATAAAAGTATTAACTTATCATTTATTCAAAATATATATATTAAGATTATGACAATACGTGACTTGTGGAATGTGATAAACACATTTTTTAAGTGTTACCTCCTCAAATGTGAAATCTCAACGCAACTCTTACACATAGGATTACACATTTTGGAGTGGAACATGAGTGGTCAGGTTATGATGAGTGACTAAATAGATTTATCAGTGAATAGACTTGAATGTCATTTTTAAATTTAACTTGTGTCTAATTCAACACTTAGAAAATCGATTTTGAAAAACGAGAAACCGTTGACAAGATTATTTGTTAAAAAAAAAAATTCGTTTAAGAAGTCATATCTCCAAATTATAATGAAAGGCAAAAATATAAAATATTTATGTATATTTTTTTTTAAATTAGAATATTTTAGAATTAAAAATTCAAAAAAAGGATATAGACATCAAAAACCCATTAAAAGATCCTGTAAAAAATAATTTATTAGTCATTATTGCAAGAGAGATTTTCTTGGCCGTCATCTAATACAATTTTTTTTTTAAATCCATATGATTGATTTCTTACAAGCGCTTTTTTTTAGCACCTCAATTTTGAGTCTGTTTAATTAAGATCTTTTTAAAATAATTTTAATATAATAAT
>JBBPBT010001003.1:1928049-1951353 GCA_037974875.1 Cicer bijugum | reverse complement strand
TAATATTTTTAAATAGTTGTATAAACATTTTTTTTTATTAATTTTATCATTAAAAAGTGAATCTCTACGCTCTTGTATTTTATATAAAAGGAATACTAAATATTAGTGTGGTATTTTTCTTTCCATTTCAACTTTAATTAAACTATTTTATTTACTAGTTTATCTTTCTTTATTTTTTTAATAAAGTTTTAATCCTTCTTTATTAACTTAATTCATTGATTTTTCTAAATGACTATTATACAAAAGAATATTAAGTTTTGATGTAAAGTTTTTTTAATCCAAACCTTCATTTAAACTATATGTTTTTTACAATTTTATTCTTCTACACCAAACAAATCATGTAAAATTGTAATATTGGTTAATACATACCTTACAGAAGTCCAATATGGACCATCATAATCATCATAACAGAAAAGTAATATCAAACAACACATTTTTTTTTACAAAATTAGTACCAAAAATACTCAACCATTAGAAATCGGTAACACAAAAGTTCTTCATATTATTTGAGGTGATTATTACAATAACAACAATAGTTTTTTAAAAATAAATAAATAAAAAATAACAGCAATAGTAACATAACCATTTCACATCCTCGCAAACATTGGAAAAACTATCACTTAATTATAAAATAACAAAGAAAATGAAGGCTGTATTTAAGGAGCAAATCCTTTCTTCAAAGTTTGAATGGTTGCAACATCAGTCTTGAATGCCAAAGCCAACACATTATCATCAATTGTAGTGTTAAACAATGTAGTTGCAATTGAAACAGTTCCAGCATTAGCACTACCAAAAGCAGAAAAAGCCAAAGCAGATTTTTGAGCATCAGAATTCAATTGAAAGTGCACTAGTCCTTTTGGAAAAACAAACATGTCTCCAGCTTGGAGTGTTTGAGTGAATAGTTTATTAGTTGTGTCAACAAATCCAACTTGAAGTGAGCCTTTCGCGAGTAAGAGTAGCTCGGCCGAGCGAGGGTGCGTGTGTGGTGGATTGATCCCTCCGGCCGGGAACTCGAGTGCAGCATATGACACACTCTGTCCATCAACAGCTGGAAATTCTGCTCTGCTTGCTTTCAATGCTTTGAAAGATGAAGGTTGTGTGTTATTTGGAAGAAGGACGCGGAAACCGGTGAATGTGAAAAAGTTTCCATCAATTTGGCTTCCAATTGGAGCTATGAAATCAGTTAGGATGTCTGGATCACCAGCTACTGTTATTTGCATAAGGGCTAATGCAGATATGATCAATGTGAGAACTTTAGTAGTTGTGGAAGACATGGTTTATTATTATATGAGGTTACTAAGGAAAAGTTTGATCAATGAATGGAAGATTGTGGTTTTTGAAATTTAGGAATGATGTATTTATAGTGGTTGGTTTATACGATGGCAATTTGTATTGTAACATGTATGAAGATTTCAATGTAACTTTTTTTTGGTTGCTGTCTGCAGCTGTTTTCTTGTTCCAATACAGATGTAAAAGACAGCATAGAATATTTTTGATGGCATTTTATAATAATTAAGAATGTTACATGGGTAATATATTAAACCATTTAAACAAGTTGTGTTGATATAACTTATGTGGGACTCATGTTTAAGTGAGAAACGAATTTAAGCTGTTATTTGGCACTGTGGTCCAAAATGTAATAAACTGAATTTAGTAATGAAGTATGTTAAAGTTTAAACTAATTCGAGAGCATTCGTCTAACAACTCAAACTTCAAGTTGATTAGTACTAAATGCTACATAATCATGTAGGCATGGCTCATGAGTTTTACTTTTGACACTATTACAATTTTTTTTTTTGTCTAATGACACTACATAATCATACAAATTATGTTCGAAAAAAAATTTTAAGTGTTTAAAAATTTATAATATTCATTAATCATTTAATCATAATTAATTATTTATTTAAAACACGTTCACTCAAATTGTTGTTAAAATGTGTGAATACCATAATTCTTAATTAAATTCGAAACGCTATGAGTGTATACAATTCAATATTGATTGAAGGTATTTCCTCTTTTTTAAGTGAATAATATTTGTGCTCTTTTCAAATGCGAAAAGCTCTTCCTTGAGCAGTATAGTAACTAGCGACATCACGATAAATAATCAAAATCATATTCTCCATCAGAGATTTAATTATCATTAAGGGCCCATATATAATTACACCTAATAATCTACATACATTGTCATTCATTTTTACAAAACAATGACACTATGTTGACTGCACCACAGTATTTCGAGTTAGAAGCATGTTCTACTTGTTTTCAGCTTTTTATGATGTTAAATATTGCGGTGGGTTAAACAGGATTAACACTGGATCACTGTTGTGATTGAAAATAAGAGACAATGATCGATAGTTAATGACCAATTGATTCTAACAAAGATTGTGGACTGGTAAAGAAAAAGATGGACAAATTTGGTTGAATGGTGAAGACGTATTTTGTATGGCATTACAGGTTAAGGAAAAGGGATTCCATCAGGGATACTTTGGTACCCTATGCTTTGGTGGCTGTGGCACAGAGGTCAGTTTATGTGGGAGTATTGGTAGTTTTAAGTTGACGGGTTAAAATTGTGATCGGGATTGAAATATAAAGGAAAATGAGTTGGCCATGGTTATCCGTTTGTAGGTTTTAAGGAACTATGGAAAGAGGGAAAAAAGGATGAACTATGATTGCTTTGTAATGAAGGTGGAACAAGATGCTGGACAGTTGGAAGAAGTAAAAATCTCATCAAACAATATGAATTAAACAACCTTTTAACGGGACTAGATATGTAAATAACAATAGTAGTAGTACTCCATATACACAATCCCTTAAAACTCTTGCGAAATATTCCATTAACATTATTAGCTGAACTACTAAGCATTTAAAAGAGGCCTCTATATTAGATGAAGCCACAATATCGATAGTAGTAACAGATAACTTTATACCAACAGCGATCATGCATTGTCTCGCTAGGTAAAGTCCACATGAATAAACAGTCTACTAAACCATACGATTCACTGATGTTAATGTCTACTACTTCTGTTTTAGTATAACTCCAAACCCTAAAACAATTTTTTAAATGTAAATCAAAACTTGAATATTAGGATACTTAATCAACACAATCACAATAATGTAAACATCACAACCAAACACAAGCAACCATAGCACAAATTCAGCTTGTCATAATTAATTTAAAACAAAATTTCAACAACTGTCTTCAGCAAAATAAAATGACGAATGACATAAAATTTGTAACAAAACATGAAAACCAAACAACATCCTGATAACAATGTTCTCTAAACAGAAGCTAAATAACAAATAAGCACCTTGAAGCCGTTCAAGTATTAGTAGCTCTAGTGTAAATCTGTTGGCTAGCATGTGCAGATACCAACCTAATCAAACCTTTCGCCATTAGGTCTTTGATTGCACGACGTGCCAAAGATCCATTGACCTAAAAATACCACAAAATAATCAAATTCACATTATAACTTAATTTATACATTTTTTTCATAATTTCATAACCTAAAACTATATAACATTATAGTATACTTATAATTATAATAATTATTTAAATGGAGATAAGATTGTACCCTGAGACGATCGGAGAGGATTGAAGGAGTGATGAGTTTGTATTTGGGAGCTTCAGATAGAAGCTTATCATAGGTAGATTGATCAAACAAAACCATGTTGTTGACCTTTTCCTTTTGCTTTCCTTTGCTCCACTTCTTCTTCTTCTGTTTTCCTCCTCCTGATTTCGCCGGCTTTGACGACGGTGGTGGAGCCTTTTCCTTCTTCGGTGCCTGTTAGTTTCACCAAATACATTGAAACAAACGTAAGTTAATATCAGATTAAGATCGAAATAATTTTAACGGTGGAGTTGGTGGTGAGTGGTTACCATTAGGGTTTGGAATCGACGAGGGTTGTAGCCGTCAGAGAAGAGGTTGATGAAGGGTTAGTTCTGAATCTCAATGTGATCAAATATAGGGTTTGGAATTTGTAATGTTTGGAGATATTGGGCCTGGGTTCGACCAACACGTCAAGCATGGGCCCAAATAACTTGTATCCATTATAGCGAGTATGTGTGTAGGGTGTTTACTAATTATATTTTATTTCAGTTTTATTTTATTTAAGAAATCTCCAATAATTAATTATATTTTTTTAATAAAAAGGTAATAAATTCACGGGAAATTGAATCAGCAGGAGGGAACAAGTTCTCTTCTAATCACTTGTTTAATTACCCTTTTTTTTCTTTCTAGTATACAATAGAAACATAAAAATATATAGCAGCATTAATTCTGTAAGTATTTGTGAGAATATATCATTCATTCTAAGAATGCTGTTAAATTCTTTAATATGTAATTTCTCAAAGATATTATTGTATAATTTTTTTTATCGAAACAATTTTTATGTTATTTTTTTTATTTTTTTATTGAATTTTAAATTATTATAGTTTATTTTTCTTATTACCATTTGAAAATAAGAATATAGCACAATTAATATCTTCTTAATCTATGTCAATCGTTTATTTATTTTTATTTTATTTTTTAAACTTTTTTCAATCAAAAATTTATATAATATGTTATTGAAACTCGTGAAAATTAAATAAAAGTACATAAGACGATAATTTTAACACAAATTTAAAATTATTTAATATGTTATTGAATCTCATGAAGATTAACGGTGTGTAATAAAAGTGCATAAGACAGTAATTTTGATGTATTTCAATAATACATCAAATTATTTTAAATTTGTATAAAACTTTACTTAATTTTATGATATAAACTTTTAATTAAATAGAATGAAGAAAACATTAAAAAAAAAACATAAAATTAAGAAAAATAGAGTTGATTGATTCACAGATATTGAAGAAAATTTGAATTAAGATTATTCAAATTCTTAACAGTCTCCTAACTAATAAGGGGAACCGTAGACATTCGTTAGAAAAGTTTGGGGAGATAAAGGACTTCACAGAGGATGTGTGAATAACGATACATGTATGAACTTTTTAAAAAAATCAATCAATATAAATGAGACAACTTCAAATATGACATTATGAGTCAAGATGTTTAGCGCAATCATAATTCTATTAACAAGAGCTATCCATTCAACAAGTAATGCCTTCAAATAGGCAACTACGGCCTTCACATGAAGTATATCACTACTACTCACACAATCCAAACTGTATTAGGAACAACATTTGATCATGCCATATATATGAATTTCCAAATAGTGGAATAATTGACTAATATTGAATTTGGGCAAAGGATAGTTGCCACACGTGCGCTTAGCACGATCAATTTGAACCCAAAGTAAGCTTGTTAAAGATACAAAAGTTTCATAAACCCAAGTTATCTCTTTCTTAAGACTATTGAGTTTCTCCTAAGAGATTTGATGATATTTTCGTTGCTCACTAGTGCATTTCCAAATGAAATTTTTACTAATTTTATTTGTGTCATCACACATATACATTAGAATAACCATAGTCTGCAATACATAACTAAAAATACTAGATAAAGACGATTGAGTCAAAATCACTCTATCTAGAAAAGAAAGAGATATAACTTTATAATTAGTTAGTTTTTGTTTTTTCATGCGATCCAAAAAGTAGTCAATGACTCAATGGTATTCTTATTAGTACGTTTATGCAAAAGAGGTACGCGTAAATATTGGCTAAGATAAATTTCAAACTATGACTAAAGATACTAGTGGTAATATCATTCCCATTAGTATAAAAAACACTTTGGACATTGTAAGATTAATCCTTTGCCCGAAGCAAAGACAAACATTATTTTGAACATCACGAATCATAGTTGAATTATGACCATTTACTTCTACCGAATTATCTTCAAAACAAATGAGATAAATTTGGAGCATATCATTTGTCAAACTTAAAAGCATTACAACTACTTTTTGGATCAGTTGAGTCACATATCATTATTAATTAAAGTCGGTTGAACTACTTATTTCTTTTCATAAAATGTTACGTTAGTCCCCCAATTTGTATAGATTTTATAAAAATATCCATTGATTTTGTATTTGTTAATCATTTGGACTCATTCATACCAAATATGTAATTCCATGGATCAAACTAATACTAAACATAAAATTTTATGAACTAATTTGATATTTAATATTATTTGATAAATAAAAAAAATACTAATTGTTACAAGAGATATTTACAAAAATGAGAATAATGATGTGTGGCTGCATGTAAGATTTACAAATCATAATCACCATTTTCGTATGTTTGGTTTGCCAATTAGTTATCAATCAAATTCCTTATTTTTGTGTGTAAATCTCTTGTAGAAATATCAATACTAAAAAATATATATATAATTTTAACGACCAACATGACATATTAAATCTTTGATGCATCCTACAAAACAATAAAAAATATAGTGTACACCCTATAATCTATAAAATGTATGGTTGGAGAAGAAATAGATAAAAAAAAATAATGATTTGAAAAGAAAAAAGAAAAATAAAAATAAAATAAAGTAACGAATGAGTGAATAAAAATTAAAAATAATCAAATATGAAGATGGATACTAAACATAATGTAAAAGAAATGGAGAGGAGAAAGCATGTTGTACGCTATTAACACACAGAATGCATAAAGCGTTGTTGTCCAATTATATTCCAAAAAGACGGAAGCAGAATAGGTGTGCTTGCTATCCAATTATATTCTGCTTTTCTCATCACAAAATCCAAACGACGTCATGGAGGACAAGGGTAGACAAGTCGTTGTTTCCGCTCTTCAGTTTGCTTGCTCCGATGATCTCTCCTCCAATGTTGCAACCGCTGAGAGGTATCATTCATATCAACCTTCACTTTTCTTCCAACTCCACCTTTTTATTTTCTTATAATAATCACATCCCATTTTTTTATTGTTTAACCTAAATCTTACTCTAAATTATCAACTTGTTTACGAGGGTATTCAAGTTTAATAAAAGGCGAAACATTTTTAGCTAGGATTTTATCGCATAACTGTAACAGCTATCGATTATGTAGTAAAGAGAGTAGATCAGATGGAGAATAGTCAAATTACTAAAAGCAGATGAAAACCTAGAAAAGCTGTAATGTTTGGTTGTTGTTGTTGTTGTTGTTGTTCTTCAATGCTCACAACACTATTCTTGCTTCTAGTATTTTGCTCCTATTCTTGGTGAAGGAGCTTCATTTTGAGTTTATTGGTAGATTTTTTGTTTTGCCATTTAGTTGTAAAAGGTTCAGTTCTGTTTGTGCTTCTAACTGAAACATTTTGAGCTTCATCTTTTATTGCATAATAATTCTTGTTAGAGTATAATTGAGAATCTGAAATAACCTATAGATTAATAAATTGAATAAAGGAAAGAAAAAATATAAGAATGTTTTGTCATGCTTATGGCTCTTTTATGCAGACTTGTTAGAGCTGCTCATAAACAGGGTGCAAACATTGTTCTAATTCAGGTGTGCATATTAAAACCCTGAATGTCCCTAGCAGTGTTTCCAACTTATTTTGGTGAGTTTTGATCATCTTAATGACGCATGACTAATTTCAGGAACTCTTTGAGGGTTATTACTTCTGTCAGGCACAAAGAGAGGATTTCATTCAAAGAGCTAAGCCCTATAAGGACCATCCTACAATTATGAGGTATAAGAATTGAAAATATGGCTTCTGTTATTTGCTTCTCACTTAGTGTATGTTTTCCCCCACTTTTGGAGGAAACAAATTTGATTTCAAAGTTGTATAATTGAGTTTGACATGTTTGGATGTTCTCGATTAGAATTGGTTACGCCTCTAGAATTGATTCTAACTTGAAGTTATAATTTGAAGCCTCTTCTTCTACAATTGATTTTTACTCTAAAATTTATTATTCAAACTACTTTTACATGAATGTATCCAAATGTAAATCACTTTGCATTCAACTCACTTTTAGCCATAATCAATTTTATAGATTTAATTCATTTTAAATCAAGTTTAGTGACCGCAGAACTAAACACACACTTAGTGCTTTCATGTCAACCATAGGACTTGAAACATTACTGCAGTTCTGTTTAAGAGACAGAGGAATAGATTGGACTTTTGTCCTTTTTATGCATTATTTTGTAGTGAATCTTCTTGTTTCAATGTGTGTAATGTAGGATGCAGAAACTTGCCAAAGAGTTAGGTGTAGTCATACCAGTTAGCTTCTTTGAGGAAGCAAACAATGCACATTATAACTCGATAGCCATTATCGATGCTGACGGAACAGATCTTGGAATTTATAGAAAATCCCATATTCCAGATGGACCAGGTATGCAATATTCTGGTTATTTATGTGTTATCATTTACCATGTTTACATCATAACTAATTATACTATCTTCCATACAGGTTATGAGGAAAAGTTCTATTTTAACCCAGGTGACACTGGATTCAAGGTGGGTGTTGGTATAGCCTTAATTGATAGTCACTGCTATGAATAATGTTTGTTTTTTGTTCTATTTTATGACCAATGAACATCGTATAACATTGAGGTTTTTTTGCCAAAACAGGTTTTCCAGACAAAATATGCAAAAATTGGAGTTGGTAAGAACTTTAGTTGGCATTTTATTCTTCTAGCCTATCTCTACAAAGCGTATTTCAAACTATTATTTAGAGTGAATCTATCAATATTTCAAACTATAATAATTAGTTAATTGTCATTTCAGCTATTTGCTGGGATCAGTGGTTTCCAGAGGCAGCCCGAGCAATGGCGCTTCAAGGTGCTGAGATTTTATTTTATCCAACTGCTATTGGATCTGAACCTCACGATAAAAGCATTGACTCTCGTGACCATTGGAAACGAGTAATGCAAGGACATGCGGGGGCCAATCTGGTAGGTTTTGAATACCATACAAGGATATATATTTATTTATGTTTGTATTTCTAATATTTTATACATTTAAGGGCTTAACCACTTGCAAATATATAAATGCTTAAACTTTCAGATATATCTGATGAATTAATTTTGGGAACTGCAGGTACCTCTTGTGGCTTCAAATAGGATAGGAAATGAGATAATTGAGACTGAGCATGGAAAAAGTGAGATAGTATTTTATGGAAACTCCTTCATAGCAGGTAATTTGACTGAACTGTTTTCTTTTCGGATTGCAAACAAATGTTACTCCTTGAACAGTGATAAAACCTCATATTTAAAAGATTATATTTTTTTCCGCATTCATTCCTTTGAACCTTTGATCAATCTTTCCGTTTAGTCTCCATCCTTTCATATTTACTCCCTCTGGTCTTGAATATAAGAGAAAGTTGGGTCAACAAAAGTTGATGTATTTGCTCTAAAATTTAGACCAAAAACTTTCATTTTTGTTGACTCATTTTCTCTTATATTTGAGATCGGAGGGACTAGGGAGTATATTTAATTGATTTTTTTCCCTTCATTTCTTCACGCCCTTGAAAAGGTTCAGCTGGAGCCTAACTTCCCATTTCCTTTTTATGCCTCTTTTTTTCGACAAGCAGGGCCTACTGGAGAAATTGTTTCAATTGCTGATGATAAAGAGGAAGCAGTTCTTATTGCTCAATTTGATTTGGACAAAATCAAATCCATGAGACATAGTTGGGGGGTATTTCGTGATCGGCGTCCAGATCTATATAAGGTTCTTTTAACGTTAGACGGAAACAATCGTGTTCTGTGATAGATAAACATTTTACTTTGTCACTGTTACATAGTTATTATGCCTGGGATGATTTAAGCCTTTTCAAACTTCCAGAGCATTTTTCACCTTCCAAGAAGACAAGAACATGGCAGAACACAAAACACCGTCTGCAGCTTCTGTGTAATTTAATAAATATGCAAATTAAAGATCAATGAGCAAACTATTTTGATGTTTTGTAGAACCAACCATTTAAACACATTACTTGATCTTTTCTCATGTTGCATCCCGTTCGCAATCTGTTGAAGTTGTGGGATTTTAGATAAAAAGAGGAAAGAAAATAATAAGGGTTTGAATATTATTGATAATAGCTTAATGTTGAATTTGATTACAATAGACTCAATACTAATCTCTATTTATAGAGAAACATAAACTAAATCCTAAATTAGAAATAAATCATAATAATAATAAGAGATATTCTAAGATTCTCTATGATTATAAATTGATCATAGAAAATAACTCAAGATACTCTAATATAATATAAAAGATATTATAAGATATTTTCTAATATTCCAACACTCCCCCTCAAGCTAAAGCTTACTAAGCTTTAGCTTGCTACAAGAAAACAATGTTTTGCTCCACAAAATAATAAAAAAGATGGAGAGGCAACTCAGGGATGCATGTGAAGTCGGAGATAATTGCTATAAATATAGCCTAGCCAGATAGTCTGATTGATCATCAGCCTGAGAAAGATTCATGGTAGGCAATTGAACAAAGCAAGCTCCGTTCTTCTAAAAACTGCATTTGGAAGCTTCAAACCAATAATAGTGGAGACTCAAAATATTTAAACTCGAATCTGCTTCAAGGAGAGAGAGGCGTGCTTCAAGAAGATAAAGGCAAGGCCAGTGCATCTGGGAGAAATTGCCAAGATAAAGTAAGTCATGAAAATAAAAGATACCGTTAGAATAACCACCAACGGAAGAAGTCATCACTAATATAATTCATATGTGGGAAGAGAGACACCACCATAATGATCGTCGGTGGGAATAAAGCCACTGTTAGAATCTATTAGTAAGAACTAAATTGCATGACAAACACCAAAGAAGAAGCAGCACAACTCTAACGAAACGAAGCCATGATCGATCATCAAAGTAAGAAAATGCGTCCAAAACAGGAGAGATAACGGCTGTTTGAACAATGACACATATTTTCGTTGATCAAAAATTGGAGAGTAAGGGCATATTTGGAACCATCAAAGAAAGAATAATCGTGCACCAAGAAGAATCCCATCAATTGAATTGTAAATCTTCCAAACCTGTAAGCTAAGAGCCCACTCATAAGGGCTGCCACGGCAAAGGTTGAAGAGTTTCCTCCACCAAAAATCTGATCCCACATTCCACTTTCCAAGGACACCACAATCTGTGGGACCACTATTCCCAGAATCAGAATCAGGACACCCACGGTCCAAGTTGGAAACATACAACTTTGTGTCGGCTTGTACTCCTTGAATTCCTGCAACTCTGTGGCACACATCTTTTCTAGGGTTTCGACCAAAGTTTTTTTTTTTTTTTTTTTTTTGCCCGCAGTGAACAGTACCGTGTGATGAACAGTGATTCGACTAATCTGCTGAAAAATAAACGAAAAGCTACAAAAATCGGAATTGGGACACGGTTTATCGAGAAAAAAATCTTACCGAATGATGGAATGTTAGAAAAGAGAAACAATGTTTATATTCCCTAATTGTTGGGAATTCGGCAGCGGAATAGAAGCGGAATCGTTCAAGGAGGATCGAAATAGGCTCTAGATACCATGTTGAAGTTGTGGGATTTTAGAGAAAAAGAGGAGAGAAAATAATAAGGGTTTGAATATTATTGATAATAGCTTAATGCTGAATTGATTACAATAGACTCAATACTAATCTCTATTTATAGAGAAACATAAACTAAATCCTAAATTAGGAATAAATCATAATAATAATAAGAGATATTCTAAGATTCTCTATGATTATAAATTGATCATAGAAAATAACTCAAGATACTCTAATATAATATAAAAGATATTATAAGATATTTTCTAATATTCCAACACTCCCCCTCAAGCTAAAGCTTACTAAGCTTTAGCTTGCTACAAGAAAACAATGTTTTGCTCCACAAAATAATAAAAAAGATGGAGAGGCAACTCAGGGATGCATGTGAAGTCGGAGATAATTGCTATAAATATAGCCTAGCCAGATAGTCTGATTGATCATCAGCCTGAGAAAGATTCATGGTAGGCAATTGAACAAAGCAAGCTCCGTTCTTCTAAAAACTGCATTTGGAAGCTTCAAACCAATAATAGTTGAGACTCAAAATATTTAAACTCGAATTTGCTTCAAGGAGAGAGAGGCGTGCTTCAAGAAGATAAAGGCAAGGCCAGTGCATCTGGGAGAAATTGCCAAGATAAAGTAAGTCATGAAAATAAAAGATACCGTTAGAATAACCACCAACGGAAGAAGTCATCACTAATATAATTCATATGTGGGAAGAGAGACACCACCATAATGATCGTCGGTGGGAATAAAAGCCACTGTTAGAATCTATTAGTAAGAACTAAATTGCATGACAAACACCAAAGAAGAAGCAGCACAACTCTAACGAAACGAAGCCATGATCGATCATCAAAGTAAGAAAATGCGTCCAAAACAGGAGAGATAACGGCTGTTTGAACAATGACACATATTTTCGTTGATCAAAAATTGGAGAGTAAGGGCATATTTGGAACCATCAAAGAAAGAATAATCGTGCACCAAGAAGAATCCCATCAATTGAATTGTAAATCTTCCAAACCTGTAAGCTAAGAGCCCACTCATAAGGGCTGCAACAGCTGCCACGGCAAAGGTTGAAGAGTTTCCTCCACCAAAAATCTGATCCCACATTCCACTTTCCAAGGACACCACAATCTGTGGGACCACTATTCCCAGAATCAGAATCAGGACACCCACGGTCCAAGTTGGAAACATACAACTTTGTGTCGGCTTGTACTCCTTGAATTCCTGCAACTCTGTGGCACACATCTTTTCTAGGGTTTCGACCAAAGTTTTTTTTTTTTTTTTTTGCGCGCAGTGAACAGTACCGTGTGATGAACAGTGATTCGACTAATCTGCTGAAAAATAAACGAAAAGCTACAAAAATCGGAATTGGGACACGGTTTATCGAGAAAAAAATCTTACCGAATGATGGAATGTTAGAAAAGAGAAACAATGTTTATATTCCCTAATTGTTGGGAATTCGGCAGCGGAATAGAAGCGGAATCGTTCAAGGAGGATCGAAATAGGCTCTAGATACCATGTTGAAGTTGTGGGATTTTAGATTAAAAGAGGAAAGAAAATAATAAGGGTTTGAATATTATTGATAATAGCTTAATGTTGAATTTGATTACAATAGACTCAATACTAATCTCTATTTATAGAGAAACATAAACTAAATCCTAAATTAGAAATAAATCATAATAATAATAAGAGATATTCTAAGATTCTCTATGATTATAAATTGATCATAGAAAATAACTCAAGATACTCTAATATAATATAAAAGATATTATAAGATATTTTCTAATATTCCAACACAATCTTCTGCAGCTTCTGTGTAATTTAATATATATGCAAATTAAAGATCAATGAGCAAACTATTTTGATGTTTTGTAGAACCAACCATTTAAACACATTACTTGATATTTTCCCATGTTGCATCCCGTTTGCAATCTTATTACTTGATTATGGGTTTTGGGGTATTTCTAGAAGACTAGACTGTCCTAGTTTCCCTTGGTTTTTATCTTCGTATTTTCCGCAATAAGAAAATGTGCTTTCGGAGTTGCATGACTCGATTTCAATGCGAAGCTAGATTCAATTCTCACTGTTGAATAAAGGTTGTTTGATTTTAAACACTTTCATGTATGATCTTACTGTTTGATTAATGATTAGGCTGAAGTTGTGTGAAAGAGAGTGTTGTAATAAACTCATAGTTTTATTCTCATTCTCAGTATGCCATGATAGTGTTTTCACATTATCACCTATTTATTATTTTTTATATTTTAAAATTTTAGCCAATTCTGAATTTTGAGATTGCATTAGTGGATGTTTACTTATATATTACGCTTTTGAAGTAAAAGGAAGAACAAAAAAATAATAGTCATTTGCATGGCCTGTGTTTTGATCTGTATAATATTTATGTAATATAATAATATATCCAAATTTCATGTGGAAGAAATCGCAACCAACTCTGTTGAAAATTGAAACTAATACATAGGATTCGTAAGCTCAAGTGATACATATTGTAAAAGTGTGTTCATGTCCCTTTACTTGTCATAAGTCTCGTGTAAACTTCAACAAAAAAAAAATAGTTCACATACTCCTCTCTCAAAAATGAAATGAAACAGAATCATAGGTTCATAGGCCTTCAATAATACACGTTTGCAAGGGATATAAGTGTTCTGATGAACAACATTATGCATCTTATAAAATATTCTAATTTTCTCTTTAGTGGACAAATATTAGAAGGCATAAAACAAAAAAACTAATGATATGTAAAATAGAGATGAGCAAAATTAAAGCCAACATATATAAAAGAGTGCTTATCAAGTTTTTTAGTATTATTTTTGTAGCTAGTAACTTGGTTATGCAATCTTTCTGCTTTTCCTTAATTGAGTAAAAAGTAACTTGACCATCAATCAATCTCTTTTTCTTCATTTGAATGATGTGTTACACAACCATGATCTTCTTTTCTCATGTCTTCTCCTTCACCATCTATACTTCCTGTATCATCCTCTTCCTCTTCTGGAAACTCATCATCACGGTGAGCAAACTGCAGCTTGAGCCTTCCATCCTCTCTATAAGCATGAAGGAACTCTTGTGTAGGTATCTTTATCTCTTTGATGACAAGTCTACCATCACTCCTATAAGACATGAAATACACCCAAGGCTTCCCTGTCCTCCCTATGCATGAAATGGGAGGAGGGTACTGATTAATAACCCTTGACCTCCTACATTCTCCATAAGAATGATCTCTTGAAGATAAATGTTGTTTTCTTACACTGTCTTTCTTGTTTTGATCTGTTTGCCAATATTCGCTCATTCTACTCTTTGAGTCCTCAACATCGTCTGAACTCTCGAAACCAAGACCCTCCGTGCAAAGATGCAAACTTTCCGAATTCAACCAAGAAAAGCTGTCACTAGTTTTGTGCCTGTTGGTATGAGTTGTTGTTATTAGGGTGCTTGAAAAGGAAGCTGAAGATGGAGTTTGACTGCTAGTATCAGAAAACTCAAAGTCTTTGTTCTGGTTGAGCTTTGTGTGGTTTATCTCTGTTGATAATGATGAGGGTGGTAATGATTCCTTGAAATAGAGTTCACCAAATATCTCAGTACAGGAAGAGGGCTCCTTTATGGATTTTACAGGTTTAATTTTGTTCCATGAAAGGGATTCAAGCAGTGTTGGGTTTTCTGGCAATAGGTTATCAAAGATGTGTTGCAGGCTCCCACATGTTGCCATGACCTTGCTTGATAGTTAGCTACTATTCTACTGACAATAAGTTTTCAAAGATGAGTAAGAGAAGAAAAGGGTAAGGATGAATGAAAAATGATGAGATGAAAAAAATCAAGAGGAAGATGCTATTATATGTGTAGTAAAAAGGTCTGATTTTTTGTATCTTGCTTTTTCTTTTGGTGTGACTTATAAATGGGTGGTTATATTATGCTTGACCAGGATTTGAGGGCCTCCATAAAAATCCTTAGTATTTGAATGGTAACTAGACCAGATAATCAGTAGTAGTTGAGACAATCTCATATTCATGCAGTCACGTGGTCTCTGTTGAACGAATTCATATTCCAACTTTGCAAAACTGATCTAAAACAAAATTTTAAACTAAAGATTGTTCGATCAAGATCAAACGGTCTAGATTTGCAATGTGCTCCAGTGAACACAACCATCTAGTGAGATTTAACTTTACAGATTTTTTGGGTAGGATTCTTTAAGTTGGGCAGGTAACCTCTATATTAAAAGGGCATGCAAGTTGCCTTTATTCCACAGTCATGGGAAATAACTTGATGACATGGTATTTTTCTATAAGATTTTTTTTTGTTCCTGTGTGTAATAACTAATTGCATCAGACAAAATCTGTTAATCTTATAATAATCTTCTACCTAAATATATATAAAAAAAAGGTGCAATAATCATGAGTATGCTACTCCAGATGGTTATCCAATTACAAGTTCCCTTTGAGGAAGGACATAAAAGACAGGACCACAAATTTTAAGCAATGATTCGATCCTGTCATGGTGCTGTCCAGAGTCCACTAATGTAAATGGCAAAGACTATTTTGTACACATAAATATAGCTATACCTCTCTCCAATCTTTAATCACTAATCACACGTTTATGGAATCACTTCCACTTGTAGTTGTCCAAGTGGCTCCACAAGATTCAATAGTTTTTGCAACATGGCATGTTTATGGACTTTGTCATGTGAAATATGGTACCACGGTATCATGTTCGTATTGACAAAAAAGTTAAATCATGCAACTCTAGTATCATTAGGCCCCCAAATCTTAGTTCATATGGTATTAACTGTCTTACAATAATTAGGTGTCCATAAGATGAATTTCTATTACTTAGTCTGCATTTCCTATACACTTTGTTTTGCAGGTAACCAGCTATTGACTAATGGGCTCCTTCATTTCTTACATTAAGGGTGTGTTAGCTAATTTACAGTTTATTTCATCTTATTTTATAACATTGTGTAAATATTTAGGAGAAGATACGAAAATAGATTATGTATTTTCGTAAGTTGTTTTTGGTTTATTTCAATATACTCCTCGCGGTATCGTATGAAAACAACTTATGCACTCTAAATACAACATTTGTCTTGGAGGTTTAATTTGGAATTACATTTCCTATCAAATATCAATTAGTGCTATTAATCACAAAAAACAATCTGCTTTCTGCATTAAGATAAGGTTACAAAGTAGAATTGCCACAAACCAAGAACTAAGGCATGCATGCCTTTTAGTTCTATGACTTCCACTTATGATTCAATCAATACATGTCTGGTCCATTCTAGAAAAATGGTTGGTTCTCGTTTGGCCTTCTTTATTAATGCCCTATCCTAATATAGCAATAGCAATATACATACAAATGACAGATTGATATGTTTTGATTAGAGAATACTTTCAACATTTTTTCTGACTCTAAATTTTCATAGTTGTGTGTGGTTTTCCATCCTCCTAATATTTCCCACCTCCATAAAAGTTCCATCAATTGGTCTAGCGTTGTGGACCTTGATGCCTCCAAAATCAATCATACATTATTGTTGATTTCATTAAAGTTTGTAAGGCTCTAATTTCACTATCATGGCCCAATAAAAAGGTTCCATTCAAATTTAAACACGTAGCATACCATATTACCATCTTTTCTAGTTTTAAGTCTTAACCATCTGGTTCCCAGGAGAAAAAGACCTTGATAATATGAATTTCGATTAGGAGGTAAGTAAAATCAAATCAATGATTGTTTCGACTAGAAGGTTCAAACTCGGATACTCTCAATTGATTTGTCCTTAACTGAAACTCATTATCCACTTGTCATTTTGCCATCTTAGCTATGTAAGTATATCCCAAACTTATTGCACTAGCCATAAACTGGCAGGAAACCAAATTAGTAGCTTAAAGATCCAAAAGTGAATTATTCACAATAGTGACAGGTGAATTTATGATTAGGGAGCAATTGTGAAGAGGGAATGAGATTTCATTACAATGTTAGAGTAATCATAATAGTGTTATTATTGAAAAACAGATAAATTAAACAAACCAAGTAAATATAGAAAACATAATGGAATCAATCACTTCACAAACTTCCCTTACAAATTTGCAACATGAGCCTTTTAGACAAACTTACAATAACACAATGTGAAATAATCAATTTACAATTGAGTGCTTCTTTCACCGCCATGCTTCTACTCGGTCGGATCTTGTATCAGTGTTGCTCAAAGTCCTCATTCCCTTTTTCTCAACCGACACTTTTCCATTGATCACAGGTTGCTGGCCTCTTGTCTTTTTAGACCCTTTTCTAGCATTTGAACTACTTGATTGACCAGACTTATTCTTCCCCATGTTTCGTTTGGGCGGAAACTCACAATACAAGTCCTCATTGCAAACTGGATTATCAGAAGTGCTTATCAAACTACCAGATTCTCCTCCAGATGAGAAGTTATTTTGGAGGGTTTCAGATGAACATTCTAAGACAGGTTTTTCTGAAACAAAGTTTTCCTCTTGAGCCTCTTCATTGTCTACTGCAGTATCTTCTTGCTGGCATGATTTCAAAAGTCTATGGTGTCCATTCTCATCAGAAGGTTCTAAATTCAATTTAGGATTAGATTCCACCACAGAATCCATTCTTTCTCGTAGCGTCCTTATTATAAGCGTCTTCAAGAAATTCATCACTTGAACTGCATACATCAATGCAGTGAATGGATCTGCCATCTGCAATCGAAAAAACCAAATACCGTCCTTAACTTGAACCTAAGTATTATCAGAATAACCAATAACCATGACCTAATAAAAGTTCAAAAATACTTAAATGTCCCTGGAATTGCTTAAGAATTAAATGAATTGGAACAAACCAAGTGGTTGACCTCAAGTGGTTGACCTCAAGTGGTTAATGAGCTTCAGTTAAGGACGAATCATTTGGGAGAGGTTCGATAACTCGACCAGACTTTTCTTACCTCCAGACTGAACTCCAGATTACCATAGTCAATTTTCCTTGGTAACGGGAGGATTTAGATAAAAAAAGTTGAATTGGAACAGACCTTAGTCATGTTTGGTGCGAAAACCATGGCAATGTTGCGTGCATTCATCTTATTAAGATGTTCATGTTGGACAACGTCAGCCATCAGATTGATGGCCCAATCCAAGAGTGTAGCTTCTGTATGAGGTAGATGCTTCACTAGTTCAATACACTCTTCCTCGGTCTGGCATTGCATCACCTGCTCTTGTGATAATGAGTCGAGAACAGCGGTAGGAAGCTCCCTAAACCATGCCTTGAAATTGAAATGTACAAGAATATCAAACTAAATTATCATAGTATATAGTATGTAGTAACGCATTATGCATCTCCTTCACGCCAAAACAAAATCACTAACAAATTATAGATTCTAAGCACAATACTTCTGTTTCCTTCAAAGATGCAAATGCATGGTGATAATGAAACTCTTGTCAATGAGTAAAAATAAAATGAAACTTTTGTCAAATAATCATGACATTAAGATCATAATACTTCTGTTTTCAGCAATGTTATAAAACTTAAAAGATGAAAAACACATGTATTATGGTTTCTAGGGGTGTGTATTTTGGGTTGAAAAAAAGAACAGTTTTAATACAGTAATTCTTTACATGATAGAAATTTGGATAAGCAGGTTGGGCTTACCTGACCAAACCCGATTGAATCTGCAAATTTTTTTAGCAACATAGGTGGGTTTGCCCGGGTCGATAAACGGCCCAATCGAGGGTCGATAACCTGATCTAATCTATCCTTCTGACCTGCAACCCGCTCAAATCGATGACATAATCGGTCGAAATTGGGACAGAATATGCCACGGTCGGTTTTGTTTGGATTAACAAATTTGAACCCAAACCCACACATAATGCTCATGCCTAGATAAGCATAGAGTGGGAATAGAACACTTGTCTGACTTAACTATTTAATAAAGGATACTTTAGGAAAATGAGAAGAAGAAGAAGAAGAAAATAGATAGAAAAGAGTCATTAAAACAAACAGAACTTATTTGTAAACCCTCCCTTCATAACTACAGGATATTTTAGATTCTCAGCTTACCATCCCAAACAATACGTAGCTTAGATAATTGCATTAATTTCATAAAATTAGCCAATGTGGCTCTTTCAAAATGATGTTTATTTGGTTGTCTCATTTATTAGACTTGGACAGACAGCTATTTGAAATTGATAGTTTCTTTTCTCCAATCAATTACATGTTGAATCAATTCTTTGAACACATGATTCTATTATTAGTCAGATCTACAATTTTTGTTTTTTAAATCAATCCTTTCTGAAAAAGGAAAAAGTCTTCAAACCATAAATTCTGCAAGCAAAACAATTCATCATTACCATATCACAAAAGAGACTAGTTTTTTTTTTTTTTTTTTTGCAATATGACCATTCAAATCAATTCACTAAACAAGCATTCACAAACACATCAACAAAAAAAATGACATATATACCTTAATTAGTCCTGCCAAACAATGTACATCAATGCCATCAGGGACATTTCCTAAGTTCAATTGATCCCTAACATGTTCCTCTTGAGTATTATCTGGATTAATTCTGAAAATCCCCTCCACCTGTAAATTGAACTATAAATCAGAACTTCTTTTTTTCTTCTCTCAATGAGATTTAGACAAATAAATATTAGTGATGAACCTGCAACCCTCCTTGAACATAGAGATGCCTTTGCATTAACAGAAGAATTGTTGGCACACTGTTCCCTCTTGAGTCATAAGATAATTGCATGGATTCTGTTGAAACTCCAAAAACAGTTGCACTACATGTGAAAATCAAACAAAACAAAAAGAGAAAAAAAAGTAAAACAAAAAGTACACATTAGATCAAGGAAAAGGATTCAATCAAATAAAGTTAGCCTATATTTTTCTTAGCATAGTTCTAAACATTCTATAATCAAAATCTTAGGAACCATCCATTTAATAATGCAATGTCACACAAACACCTTGTACATGATACTCACACCTATAATAATTTTAAAAAATGGAAATAATTGAATATAATTTTATGTATAAGTGTTGTGTCGCACATTGTACACACCTTCAATTTACTTCAATTTAAAATGTTTGTGTTAGATAGATCCAAACAATATTGACATAAATGATAATCAACAATGGAATAGAAGATCATAACAATGATTGATATACACTACTAACTAAAGTTGAATTATAAAATAAAATTAGTGTCAAATTAGAGACAAATTTCATTTTTTTTTTCCTGTCTTGAATTAGTGATACATATACCTAGCACTAGGAGGTCTTCTGGGCACATCAGGTTCAAACTCATCAGGCAAACCCAAGAAACCATTGAACCTATCAAAGGTAACGTGCGCGACATGGCGCACGTTAGTAGGAGGACTAATGTCCATGTTGCAGAGGGTCTTGGTGGCACTATTCTTGAAAGGAAACAAAGATTTTCTGAAAAGGGTCAATAGAAGTTCAAAAAGTGGAAAATGTGGGTGTGAGGGAGGTTGAAAAATGGCATGGCAAGAGAATGAAGAGAGAGGAGAGGAAGAAGAAGAAGGAGAAGGAGAAGAGGTTGTTGTTGATGGAGCAAAATGGGGTGGAGAGTGGAGAATTTGTGTCATGGGTGGCAATGAAAAAGGCTTTTACTTTGTAATATAAAAAAAAATATGTGAATTAAGAAAGTGGTAAGATGTAAGATTTGTTGAGAAAATGGTGATTTAATTTTAAGAAATGAGAAATAGTAATAAGAGTTGAGTTGGATTGAAGAAAAAGTGTTGTGTTGTGGAACGTGAGAATCATGAAGTGAGTATTTTAAGGTTGTTTATTAATATTGTTGTTGCGTGTAGTGGAGCTAGCTAGGTAGCGTTGAAGAAGCAAGTAAATGACGCTTGTGTTGTTTGTTAGAGAGAGAGAGAGAGAGAGAGAGAGAGAGAGAGAGCGAATGAGAATGAAACCAACAACAAACAATGATAGGGAACCAAAAGGAAGAGTAGAGCTAAAGACAAGAAGCTGAAACAACAACTGGTGGGAAATTAACTGAAAAATTAAAAACTTGCAACTTACTACAACAGTAATAACTTCTTTTTTTTTATACCAACTTAAATAGCAATAATGTGTCAAATGTTTCCATTTTGCCTTTAATAAAAACTTACAAAAAGAAAAATGGTTCCTTAGACCAAAAAAACAATTTGGTTACATTTTGCGAGTTTGATTAAATAATAGATGTTTATATTTGACTTGTTACTTGACTAAATTTTATATTATTAGAACTCCTTTCTCTTAAAAATTGGATGTTAAGATAAAAAAATTGATTGAATTTTAGGTCTGTATTAATTATTAAATGTGACTTAAGTGGATTCTCTCATTTGGCTATAAATTTATTCTAATTATTTTTTTTATAATGAGAGAAAATTTATCATAAATTTTTGTTATGTGGCTGTCTCGGATTATTTGAGTTTAACAAGTAAATTCAGTTTTATTGATGGGTTTAATCCTAAACTCTAGTTGATATTTTTTGTTGTTGTTGTTGTTGTTAAATCTAGTTGGTATTGGTGTTATCTCTTGGTGTGCCTATGATTATTTATTTATTTTTATTATAAGGGCTCATTAATTTATAGTCACTAGTGTTACTTTGTAATAGTAAAGCACCCCACCCTAAAACAATAGTACTAGTTGTATATGATTATTTCATTAAATTTGTATACCACAGCTGTTTACAGTATTCACTATTCACGCCCCATGTTGTTTATGGTAGTGACATGCAAACTAACAAATATAAATAATCTTTTTGTCTACATTAAAATTAGTGTGTTGCATAATAGTCCAACTCTAGTCCGGACTTATTTGCCGACTTAGTCCAATACGACGATCTATTATGAAAGTTTTAAGGTCTTTTTACGGGAACAGATAACTTAAGTGTCAAAGAAGGTGATCTTACATAATCAACCGCATTCAAGGTCTCATGCATTAGAATGTGTATTTATATAAATTAGGCTGTGCAAAAAATCCGGTTATAAGGCCTAAATCCAAAACCAAATCTAAATCCATTTTAAAAATCTGGTTTAAAACATATGGTTATAACTCGGTTATTTATAAACCGGTTGGATAACCACTTATGTTTTATATTTGCATTTGGTTTTTATCCGGTTTTTATCCACTACTAATATTTTGTTAATTTTGAGATTTTATTTGTTGAAAAAAATTTGAAATTTATTTTTTTCAAAAAAATATTGGAAAAAAATAAAATAAAAAAACTTTTTTTTTTCAAAAGAATTTTAAATTGAATTTTTTCTCAAAAAATTTGATGAGACAAATTTTAAAAAAATTTATCGAAAAAATTGATTATTTTAAATAATGATCTTTTAAAAAATAATTAAACTTTAACCGATTTTTAAAAAAAAAGTCGATTTTAAAATTAAAATTTTCAAACCGGTTGCTTAATTATAAACCGGTTATTTAACCATAATCAATTTTACAATTGGTTTTATAACCGATTTTAAACCAAATAATGGATTTGGTTATAAATCCAAATCCATATATTGGTTTTAAAATGGATATGGTTTGGTTTTTAAAAAAAACCAATCATGCACACCCCTAATATAAATAGTGTCTTCGACACCAATAAATGTACACTATTATAATCTATCTTTTCTTTTATTCTTCAAACATCAACTTAATTAAGTGTCAAAGTATTTGCATGTATTACAAAGTAACTTTTAAGTATTGAAGTCATTCATCCACCTTATTTTTGTTCACATCAATGTGATTTTAATTGTAAAAATATGATGAACTTTATTGAGACTTGAACATAAATGTTAAAACTAAATTTTTGGGTAAACTAAAGTAGTTTGCAATTATAAAAACTATTTCTTTAAAATAATTGAGATATGTATAAAAAATTGTTATTTTCTGTATTTTCTGTTTGTACTGACAAAA
>JBBPBT010001003.1:1911848-1924736 GCA_037974875.1 Cicer bijugum | reverse complement strand
AATTTAAACAATAATATATCAAATATTCTTGTAACTACTAGAGGGACTTTATGTGTTTTTTTTTTGCTAATAATATAGTTACTAGACTCAGAAATTTTATTTGAGTTTGTAAGAGTAGTATTTCTCCCTCTTATTAATCATTTGATAACTATATTTTGGTGACAAATAGCACTTGTCATAAATATGTGAGAAACAACAAGTAACTCAAAACTAGAAACTTGAAATCAATCTTGTGTTTATCTTCTCTTCTATTATATCTATCTGGTATTTGGTTTGTGTCTTACAACAACAACTCCAATTGAATTTTGTGTTTCTTCTCTTCGCGTGATGTCTTCATACGGTAGATACAATTCTCAATCTCAATCTCAATCATACGTTCCATCTGCACCTGAGTTACCTGCTCCTTCTTCTAACTACACCCCCCCAAATAACAATAATTATACCCAAACTTCACCTCCCTCTTCAAACTACACTCAAGGTTACGGTTATGGACAATTTTCATCATCTGGCTATTCCAATTTCCCACCAGGAACAAACCCAGACATCATTACCAGCTTTCAAATGGTCGATACTGATCGAAGCGGTTTCATTGATGATAGAGAATTGCAACGAGCTCTTTCTTCTTCTTTTCATAGTTTTAACCTAAGAACTATTCGTCTTCTTATGTTTCTCTTCAAACATCCAAATGAACCCCTTAGAATTGGTAACCTTCATTTTCCCTAATTCTCTCAATTTCTTTTTTCGATATTTTATTCATTTCAATTTTTAATCGTTTCTGTTTTTATAGGGCCAAACGAATTTGCAGCTCTTTGGAATTGCCTTGGTCATTGGCGAGTGAGTATCTTTTTCATTCTTTCTATATTCTCTATAGGAATTTGCATCTTTAGTTTTGCGGTGTGTTTGACAAAATAATCAATGGTAGCTTTTGCAAAAGGTCATTTCTTTGGTACATGGAGTTTTGTTGTGTGACAGTACATAGTGATTATTGCATCCATATTGTGTGGCAAGCCTCTAATTCCTCTCTGATGCAATAATTGATAAACAACTTGATGCTTTCCACACCTATTTGTGTTGGTGAATCTGAAAGGATGTTTTCATTTTGTGTTTTATAATAGAACTTCATCCTGTACTTCATTTGTAGGGCATATTTGAGAGATACGACAAAGATAGGAGTGGAAAAATTGATCCATTAGAGCTAAGAGACGCTCTGTATGGTATTGGCTATGCAGTACCAGCCTCAGTTCTACAACTTCTGCTTTCAAAGTATGGTGATGGAAGTGGTAGGAGGGTTGAACTTGGTTTCGACAATTTTGTCGAGTAAGTCCTTTTATCTGGATCTCTCAAGTGCTTTTCTTTACTCTAATTTATTTGGAAATAGTAAAATTCAGGTTTGCTCTCAGAGAGACTTTTAGAGCATTAATTTGTCCTTGAAAAGATTTTATACCACATTATTCTTAAGATTATGCATGGATATCTAAAGGAGTGAAATAGAGTACATTGAAATAGAGCACATTATTCTTGTTTATATATTTTTATGATGGAATAAGGAGGAGTGGGCATCGGATGGAACGAATTCTATTGTATTTTCATTACATTATGTATTGCTTTAAATGATCCAAACATTTGATTTTAGTATCATTTCATTCCACTCCATATTATTTCTTTCTATCAATCCAAATGAATAACTTTCATGCATTAAAATTGTCAAAAGACTTCCTGTTTACTGGGAAAGACCAAATTAATGTCATGTAATTATAAAAATAGTCATTGCAGGGCCATTTTGATGTCGCTAATATTTCATGCACCAAATTGATGTTATGAAATCTTTCAAGGACCAAATTGAGATTTATTGTATTTTGAAATGTCCTCATATGTCTCACGTTCTGTTATTGGATGTGTGCAGGTGTGCGATGATTATCAAGGTAAAACTGATCAAGCTTTCAAAGCTAAGGATGTGCCTCTCATATCTATATTTCTTCATTTGTGTTTTTTATTATCTCCTTCCATTGTTATATGCCAATTTACAGCTCCATGGTTTTACTTCAAATATCTGGTTCTGGACAGAGATTTTATTTCCATTACATTCACATGCATAGTCTTGATTATGTGATATGTGAAAGGAAAATAAACACTAGGGTGGCATTCTATATCCGTTAAATTTTGCAAAAGAAATAAGGAAGACTTAAGCATTTTGGAACAGCATTTATTCACATAACTTTGTAGAAATTAGCATTTTCAATTAAGTGTTGCCCCTCTGATGTACTTGTTTGTTACCATGCTAATTTCTTTTTGTACTTTCAGGGTCTGACTGACAAATTTAAGGATAAGGACAAGCGTTACTCGGGTTCAGCTACACTTTCTTATGATGACTTTATGTCTATGGTCATTCCTTTCCTTGTATCTTATGATTGAGAAGTTAGTTCTGCTCATTGTCAAATTTTCTTAGTTTTTTGGTGCTACATTCAATTGATTGTTTTATGAGTTTGGCTGTCCATAAATTTTAAGCTGTAATGATTTGTATTTTGTAATAAGTTTGCTAGTAGTTGATAGAGCTGAAATGTGGTTATCAAAAGGTGTCTTTTTGTTATCCTAAATATTATCTAGAAGTTGTGCATGACAAGAAGAGATATGCGATTGTGCTAGTACAGATATTTATGTTTCAACATTGGACTATGGTTGTTTATAGCTCTATTTTACGGTTCTTTAATGCAATGTCATGACAGGAAAGTATGATAGAGATAAACTAGAGATAATGTGATTGTTGCTAAGCCTTCAGATTCTAGCTTGTGGAAGGCTCTGGTGCAATTATGGCCTAATTTACACAATATGTCTTTTTGATCCATTGGGGATGGGAACTCGGTTCATGCTTGGGATGATTGTTGGTTGGCACCTGGTTTTCGAGTTGTGGACTGAGGTGTTACTATTCCAATCTCCTTGCAACAGTGTAGTGTGGCAGATTTAGTGGAAGTGAATGGTGATTGGAAATTCCATGAGTTGGGCTCTTGGTTGCAGGCTGATATCGTGAACAGGATGCATGCTATACATCCTCCTCGTCAAGCCAACGACCAAGACAAATGTATGTGGCCGTGTGTTTTCGTTGGTGGTTTTTCAATTGCATATGCTTGTAATGCTTTGTGTGGTTTCAACTTGGATGATATTATGCATAGGTGTTCAAGGTTGTGGAAGTCAAATGTAGCAGAGAGGGCGTGATACTTTATCTGGCTTGTTCAACATGACAGGTTGCTAACCAGTGTTAGGAAAAACAAGCTCAATATTGGAGGTCTTTTTATTATCATTGTGGGGTGGTGGAGGAAACGACATTGCACGTCTTGAGGGACTGCCCCCCGAGTAGCCAGTGTTTGGCTTACAACGGTTAATGATTTTCATCATGAGCGTTTTTTTGTTTTTTTGATAGTGAGCTGACATATTGGATCCAATTGAATTTTGATTTTCAGCTTGGGCGTGATGCTAAGGATAACTAGTGGAGTTTTGGGCTATAACATGTCATATCCATAAAAAAAAATCATATACTTTTGGATCTCAAAGCATACACTTTTAATAATAGCCGTGTGGATCTCAAAGCAATGAGCCTTGAATATACATTTTATTAGCATCTCTCTTATTCTTAAGCTTCCCATTCCCCAATAGCCGTGTGGTAACATCTTTCTCCAACACAACTACTAAATAAAAGTTCCAGCGAACAATGTTTTTTGAAAGATGCAATCAAATCTCAACAATTGTATAAAGGTATAATTCGAAACTCATTGGTCGAAAGTTGTCGTCCACACTGACAACACAGAATCTGAGCTAATGTATTTTCACGCTGAAAAATTGTATTGTCTTGTTACTTTACATGTAATGGTACAATCTTAAGTATTGCGTTTGGAAAGAAAAAAAAGAGGTTGAATCCATATTACTAGTTTCTCTTCAAAATGGAGAGAAACCTGCTAAAATAACCTATTTTCCTTTTTTACAAATTTATCAAATTCTTTTATTATAATGTCAACTTTTTAAGGAACATTAAATGTCCTTCTATTGATATAATTTATTCGTTTATTGTTTTCGAAAAAAATCTATCCTCTTATTTTCGTTCCAACTAAATAAGGGAAAGATAAAATATTTTATATTTCTTTTCTTCTACTTTCTCTCGTACAAAATAGACAAAAGATTACCTTATTTTTTAATCTCTTTTTTTATTATTTTTATTATTTTTTTATTTAATCAAATAAGGTGTGATATAAAGTATTAGATCCAATATTAGTAATATTAGTTGGTTACATTAGTTAGTCCAACTAACAACTATGCAGTGGAGACGATTAAGTAAAATTTTATTTTATTGTTACCTTAATTAACATTATAGATTCTATCCATAAAAAAATAAATGATTAAACTTTTTTAGCTGATAAATTTTGACATTTCATATTGTTTATATTCGATGTATTTTCGACATTTCTTTTCTATAATTTTTAAATTGAAAGTGTAATAGACATATTCAACCTGTAGAGAGATATTGAATACAATATAAATCACATTAGTTGATTATACTAATTAATTAGTTAGAATGATTAGATGTTCCTGTGAACTATAAAACTCTTATTGCAATACTTTTTTGTAACAACTTTTTTATTATTTAATATGATTTTATTTAACTTTTCTTCTTTTAATTTATGATTTCTATTAATATAAAGTTAGGGTTAATTATTGAAATTATTATTATTCCTTAATCTTAACTCAAGGTCTACGGCTCCACAAAGCCACCTATCGATGACACGAATGACAGCCACATTAAGTTGGAGCAATCATCAAAAAGTAGTTTGCCCAGCTGGTAAACCTTCATTTTCTTGAGTGGCCCATTAAATATTCATTGACATTATTTATACTACTTTTTTTTGGGTGGGCATTGATCTAACTCTCCATATTTTATTTTATTTTAATCTAAATTTTTAATAGTGTTTAATTATATTAAAGAACGGATGACAAAATCAAAGAACGAACGGAACAGTTTCCTTTTTTTGTTGGTATTTGTTTTCTTCTTTCTAAAAGCCCAAAACAATTGTAGGTGAAGAGTGAAGAGGTCCCCCATTCGATTATTACTTCAACGAAAAAAATAATTCCTAAATAGCAAGCTAACCGTGCACAAAAAATAAAATAACTAAAGTATACCTTCTTTTGATTTGTTTATAGTTACTTTTATTTTATTTTTTTTCAATTAAAATGTACGCATAAATTTTTAATAAATAGCTCCTCATAATTTGTTTGAACAATGTTATTAGACTATAACACTTGACAACAAATGGAACATAATATAAAATAAAGTGGAAGTCATTTTATTTTATTTTATTTTATAAAATATTATATTTATGTCTTATGTATTTAATTATTTTTTTATGAATAGTTCCTCGTAATATGAACATATGCTTCCGTTAAAAAAAATTAATACGAACATATGCTATTTGATCAAAAGCTGTGATTAGAAGAAAACAGAATGAAATTCCAATATCTTCTGCGTCTTTATCTATACTTTTTGACATGTGATAATGTCTTGCTTGCACGACTGATCTTTTATTCACTTTTATAATCTCAACTATTTTGTTCTTGTATACATTTTAAATTAAAAAATTAGAAGGAATCAACTGAAACTAATACAAGATTTGAGTATTTTCATCATTGAAAAATTTGAGTATGATATATATCATCAATTAACATCAAACACTCTATATGTTCCATTTTATTTTCTTTGTTCTGCATATACAAAATAGTCCTTCTTTTCTTTCTATCGGTCAAAATGAAAATGAAATGAAAATCTTCTTTCTATAACAAATAATATGGTACTCAATATTAAACTTCTAATTTTTGGATTCTACCTTTGATTAATTATAGCTAAAAATTGTGAAATCAATAATGATTATATGAATGTTTGAAGTAATACGAACTAAGAATAAAAAGTTCCAATGTGTGTGTACAAAAAGTGCAGAACTTGCTTTCAAAATAAAAAGATCTGCTCCTTTTGTCTCCCTGCAAAGATCCATCAGAATTAAGTCAGCAACATGCACACGTTTAATTTGCACTTGAAATGTAAACTTCTAAAAATAATTATCAAAAGTGCAACAAAACTTTAAGCAATATAAGCTCACTTTAGTACACTTTATTTTTTATTGTAAAGTTGAAATATTAAACATTGAGTAAAATTATACAATTAAGATCAAGGGACTTTATGAATGCAGTGAATATCATAACTGCAAAGAACCACAGGTACGCGACTAATTCAAATATCTATCACTTATTTTTCTATATATTCACTTGTGTTACACTGTATGGGTCATTTTGTTACTTTTTAAAAGAATATAACAACATAAACATAAGATATTTTGCGTTATAATTGAAGAGAATTATCTTTATGCAGCAAAAAGGTCAAGTATAGTGGCAAGTAGCAAACACTATTTGATCTTTTAATTAAAAAAATTGATAGTAGTTGTGTTTATGTATCAATCTCATCCCATTTGGACCATGATGATGACGTAAGAATTCAACAATTTCAAAGGAACATCAATGTCCAATAGCCGCCTCTAGCCCACTTTTTGCGACCCACATGACATGATTCTCGTCCAACAACACAACTTAACCACCACCATTAAAATTCTAAATCATGCTCCTAACTTCAATTTTTTTCTTTATCCATTCATATGCTCCAAAGTCACATATTGCATCCTAGTTTTACTAAAATTTTCTTAGTTGCATATGATACGCAACAACACCATCAAATTTATAGAATAAAAAAAAATCATCAAATGTAAATATATATATATATGGGACCCATACCCAACAAAAGTTAGAAAAAAAGGGAATACTATAAAGTGTTTTTATTAAGAGTTTCACATTTAATACTATACATAAAAAAAATTGTTTATAATTGAAAAATATTCCTTTCTCTAAGTTATTATTCTGAAAAAAACAACTAGCACAATCTTCCTTTTTTAGTATAATCTTTGATAAACAAACTATATTTTATCAAATAGTGTGATGTAATGCATAGTTTGACCTTGAAATAGTTCACTCAAGAAATTTCTAAATGCACACAATTGTTAACATTCACCTAGAATGCTACCATAATTTAAAACAATTAACTGATGAAGTTGTCCTTATTTGAAGACTGGACATAAAATTGAACAAACTCTAATCATCAATATATTAGAAAATGATGAAAAGGGAAAAGTGGTGAAAAAAAGGGATTCCACATCTAAGATAAGGTTCACAAAATTCATTAAGGCTTTATTTTTGGTTATTTGGCAGGAGGGATCCTTAAGGCTTTATTTTCTCCTTTTGTATAAACCGAATTTGGACTTTTGTATAGTTGAAGACAACAAGAATTTTATTCACGGGTGAAGATGCATATTGCATGATTGCAATTTGCAAGTTGGAGAAGATAAGAAAGATGGAGACCCATTACCTTATTTTTTTAATCAAAAAAATTAATAATTAATTATTAGAAAAGTAAGTTTTTCTAGGATGGTTAATATAGCTGCAAGAGAATCCACTTGGTACATGCACTAGCACTAATTGGACAACATTAATTTCAAAGGTGGTTATGCTTAAATTGACACCATTTAGCTACTTTTGCACTACATGTGACTACAAACATTCTAATAATTTCAATTTTCAGATTACATTGTATTTCATCTGTCGTATAATATAAGCCAAGTCAAAACAATAACATGTTACATAATTCCATTGCTACTTTGTTATGGACCTATGGTTAAGCATGTGACCAAATAAGGAAAAAAAATATTCTAGTGCACAAAAATTATGGTTCAATTTTCTTAAAAATCACTATATTTCCCTACAAATGCTGGACATATATGGATAAAATATTACTACTTTTTGCAATTTAAAAAATCAAGTAGAAAATAAAAAATTATCCAACCTTCAACAAGTCCCTTTTGCAAAGAATGATCCATATGAAATTTCTTGGTTTTGATTTTTTCCTTATGACAGTCTTGAAAGCTCCCAAGCAAACACCAAGAATGGAAGTATGCAGATGATAAAATTGATGGGCAAAGTCTGCATATTTACATCAATGAGAGAATTAGACACATGAGTAATTTTTTGCATATTAGAGAATTTGTTAATAAAGAATAAAAGATACTTACATTGGATTTGGATTCTATAATCATTTCTGGAAAATAAGTCTGAGTTTTCAATCCAATGTTATAAACTGGAGTACCATCAGGATAATAAAGTCCATAATTTCTCTCAGAAGCAGGACCAGGTTTCAAATCTTCATTAAAAAGTGCAAAAACATAAATATCAATAGGAACAGAAGGTTTTGCTGGAGTTCCTTGTTTCATATCAATCCTCTTCAACAAATTAGTATGATAAATTTCAGCATTCTGTAATGTTGCACCAAACTCATCAGGATCACCTTTAGAAGGCCAACCTGTCTCGGAAATCTTAACCTCGATATCGGTATGTCCTAGCGCCTTTATAGCCGCATAAACAGCATCAATTTGTGCATACAACATGTTATCATAATGCAAATTTGTGTTAGGATCAATGGATCCAGGGTTCTGCTGAAACAAAACATAGTTTAATGAAACATGATCCGGGTCATCTTTGTATGCAAAAAAAGGATAAGCATTGATGAAAAAAGGTGATTTTATTTGTGCTTGGAAGCTAAGAAGTGGTTGAATATATTGTATAAGATCTTGTCTAAATGCACCATTTGAAGGAGGGAATGAATTAGACAAAATGTTGTAAGAATGTGCTGTTGTGACAGTAACTTGTTGAGATAATCCAAGTGTGACAAGAGCATTGTAAACTGATTGCATTGCTGGTAGAAGATTTATCATGTTACCAACATCATTGCTACCTAGTATTTCATTTCCTACATTAATTGATGTTATTTTTGTTGTTGAAATGTATGGTTGAACATTTTGTTGAATCCATGTTTGAGCCTTAGAAGGGTCTCTCATAGTTTGAAGTAACTCATTTCCAAGTCCTATGATGAATTCCACATTTGAGTTTGAGAATGATGATAGAACATTTGGATTTGCATCATAGAGTTTGATTCTGCTCACATTCAATGATTTTAATAGAACTGATACATGTGATGGTGATGGTAGATTGTTGGCTATTCTTCCATAGTTTATTCCAAAATTTTGGCCATGGTTTTGCACAAACAAATCTGAAAAATAAAATATCAACATATGTTTATATAATAATAAGAAGAAGAAGAACAACAACAACAAATATCTAATTCAAGAAAATTGTTAAAACTAGTAAATCAAATTCTAAGGTTCAAAACCATCTCGAGTAAAAGCCAAATATTTATTTGATGATTGGAGAATAAATACTCAAACCCAATTTGACAAAATAAAAAATTTAATTAATACTTGATATGATTCTTTTAAGCATACATTGTGGTATCTATTTCATTTCATTCCATGAATGAAACTAAAAGGAATAGCATTCTGAATTTTTGATCACAAACTTGAAAAGAATAAGATTACATGACAACAACAAAAAAAGCTGCCTTTTTTTTTTTACTTTTCAAATTCTAATTTATTCATTTTCTATGATATGAAACAGAATCATCCAAAAGTAAACAAGTTGGTGTATTAGAAAACTAACCAGAAATGGTGAGTAGCAGCAATAACACTCTAAAGAAGATGGAAGAAATTGCCATTACTGTGGATTCTTATCACCAAAAAATTTAAGGCTGAGAAAACAAAACTAAGGTTAACCACATAGCAATGTTTTGTCATATATATATATACATAGAAATAAACAGAGCAACTCTGTTTTTATTTGTTGTCATTATTATATAATCCACCACATAGTTTACACGTATTGTACTATTATTCAGATATTAATTTCTTACATTGCCAATTCACACCGACATAGTTAGATTTTATTATTATTTTGCCACTATTTTTTATCATATTTACATATAAGAACCTTTCCTTCTATTTGTGGAAAGTTTTGTGAGGACTACGAACTAGGTGTTAAAAGGGAAAAAATTAATTAATTTTTTTTTCTTCCAATTATAATTCATTTTAGTAATTTTTATTCACAAAATTGTAGTGTATAAATCAGTAATGTTAAATGAAGATTATTGCACAACTTACATTTCCAATTTTAATTTACAAAAATCAAAAGGTGAATCATCACTTGCATGGGTTTATTATGGATATAATTTTTTTAGGGAATTATCGATAGATTTTATGAAACTTAGATGCGATCCATTTTTTTTATGTTAAAATGGTCTTTTTGTTTTGCGTTTTCTTCATCAAAATGGCTACTTGACAAAGTGGTGCTAAATAGTAGGAGGCACATTTTAACAAATCAAAGAAAGTTTATTTATCTTTTTATTAGTTGCAATTTTAACAATTCTAAAATATTAAATGTATAATTTGGGTATGAATGATATATTGAATTGGAGTCTTTCTCCTTACAAGATCGGTTGTGTTTCTTATTCTTAGTCTATTTGTGTTGGTGTCATAGTTTGGAAGCTTGGATTTATACATGATTTTTTAGATAAAAATCTAATATCATGCTCATATGGTTGTTAAAGACAATAAATAGTAAGAGACTATTTGGAAATCACCTCATCTATATATTATACACTGAATATAGGTGGTTTTTTCTAATCTATTTAACATAATTCATTGTTTGACTGACTCGTTTGCGATGAAGATGACAGTCATTGTACATATTAATATAGTAACTTAGACGTTAGAAATAATTTTTTTTTTTGAAACTTGAATTTTTCTTTAAGGTGGTAGGGTAGCACAAAATATGCACCAAAAATGTTATATTAGAAATCGACTTTGTGAGTCCACCATACCAGAACATCAACTTCTCTTGAAATATATTCATTCTCTCCTTTATCTTTCTGATTAAAGTGCTTCACTCTGAATTTATATTTCTTTACTCAATTTTCTACTTTATTTGGTAGCATTATGCTCATTGATTATAAATGGTTTTGTTCCTCTTTTTTTAATTAATAAATTCTATCTATTTATGTTAAAAAAATTATTTTCACATTTAAGTTTTGAGATGTGTTCTTTGTTAGAATCAAGTTGGTTTGAAAAATTGTGTTCCTTACTTGTTTGTTTTGACGATAACAAAAATTATATTGTGGAAATAATTTAAATCATTAATATTTTATTTAAGTATGGAGTTCCTTGATAATAAAATCTTAAATGATTTTATGTTGCATCCTCTAACAATTGGATAATTTAAAGGAATACCAATACCGCGATTTGAAAATCGTATTTGACTCTAATGAACATGTCTCTAGTGATTCTGTTTTTGCAATTTAATATGTATGCGTCTAATATGTATGAGAAACATTTTATCATCGAGTCATTGCTTCGATAGAAAGTATACGGTCTAATATAAAGTTTACACTTTCATAATAAGTCAAATTTTATGACCTTCTCATTATCTTGAATCTGTTAATTTTCCAAAGAACTATGTGACATACTCGATCATGGCAACTTATGTTCTTCGTGTCTCATTATCAAGATACGTTGAATCAATTATGATGACAAACTTCTACAAATTTTTATGATTAATCATTTTCTGAAGATTTGATACAAAATATTATAAGATATGTTAATTTCTTGTAATCACGACAACAATTACAAACATTAATAATCCTGAGATTTCTCTATAAAGAACATGCAATATTCACTAAATAACATAACAAATACTACATCAAATATAGTATTGTTGTCTTTACACTTATAAACACATTTTTGTGAGAGTTCTTAAAAAAAAAGCACATAAACATTTTTTGTTTGTAATTTGGTCTAATTTGAGTTGCATTCCTCAACAGACTATATTAAATTAAAAAGTTGAGAAGACTTAAAGTTGAGAAAACTAGAATATATTCAAATTGATTAACAAGTGTTCAGTAGACATATTATATCGTAGCGAATTAAATCATTTATTTTAAAGGGACGGGACTTTGTATTATCGCATCTCTGAATTACAACATAAAAAAAAATAAAAAATAAAATTTTAATATTTTTTTATATAAACTTTAATATAAAATATAATGAGAGTTTTGTTTCTATATAAAAAATACTCATCTTGATGTTGTACATTCTTTTAAGTTATTTTCATTTAAAAAAATAAATAAAACATGGGGATTGTAAAACGTGATTAAACGCATAGAATACGCGAGTGTCAAGTATTGGGCATGTTTTAATCACCGCCTGTGTGAGGACGCGCTGACACCTCACCATTGGAACCTGTTTTTTCGTTTTAAAGTATTACTAGTTAATTAGTTATCGTTTTGCTCACACACTATACACAGTACACACTACTTTTTTTTCTGACAAAACGCGTTTCCCTCCCAAATTTATTACGCAACTTACTAATAACTTTTTTTTCTTCATAAAACTAATAAATCATTAATTATAAAACAATATATTATTACAAAGATAAAAAAACATAATAACTAAATTCAGTTAAGATATACTGTAATAGTGTAATACTATGGCTAAATTATAAATTCTTTTTTATGCATATCAAAGAGAAATAAATAATTTGATCATTTTCGATTAAGATTCCACAATTTTTATATATGTCTTCGTACAGAATATTTTTTTAATTTTAAATTTAAATCAATTATATGTAATAATAGTGGATATAAAGTCAGTTTGAGGGTAACTAAAATATTGATCTACTAAACCTCTATGAAAAATAAATTTTTACTTTATTAAAAGATCTCAAAAAATATTTACTTATTAAATTTTTTTAAAATATTTTTAAAAATTAAAATATATAAATTTTTTCTAAATTTAATATTATCTCTATAATATTAAATAAATTATAAAAAAAATATATTATATTACATCAATTATGTTAATTTAGGGATGT
>JBBPBT010001003.1:1855308-1888958 GCA_037974875.1 Cicer bijugum | reverse complement strand
TCCGTTAAAAAAATTGTTGAATATTTTTTAGTGCAAAATTGTTGAATATATTTTAGTGCAAAATTGTTCTTACCAATACTAACTTTTTTCCAAATTTAATTTTGATTTTTAAAACATCTAACATAAATTTTAAAAATAAAATTTAGATAAATTCAAATATAAATATTATAAAAATGAAATAAGTCAATTAAATTATTATTTTTTTGTATAAATTAAAACTATATGAATGAAACACAATAGAAAATCAAACAATACAGACATGTTTATGTTTGTCTTTTGACTATATGTATGTATATTTTAAAGAATAATGTGAAGGTTGCTATGCCATTCCAATACAGTACTCTAAATTAAACTAGAAATGATTAATTGTACCCCTACAACTAAGATCGCACCATACAATTTAGAATGTTCCAAAAAATTCCTATCTCAAATTTTAACTTTTATTTTTTTCGTTTGTTTTTTTTAGTGTAAATAAGATTTTTACAATAACTACCGTAAAAATCCTTTGAAACAATTTTCATAGTCAAAGAAAAATGTAAATCATAACTTGTATGGTACTGGTAGTTTGAAAAATGTTTACAGTAAAAGTTAAAAATCCAACTTTTACGTTATGTTCAGTAAATATTTTAAATTTACAGTGTGTAGCCATAATTTATAATTTTATAGTTACAGTTGATTTTATTTATGAGAGTGAGGAATATTAAAGGGGGGTATAGTTAACAAATTTCTAAACTGGTTTGAGCGAGCCCAATAAAGCAGTTCGTTTGTACCATCTTGGACCGTTGTCCAGTAGAAGTTGATTCTGTGATAAGGGCATTTTGGGAAAATAAGAAAAAGAGCGAGGGGTGAATAAAAGGAGCGCAAAACCTAACCTAAATCTAAACACTACTTGATCTTATCTGAGCAGAGAAGCCGCGCAACGGTTTTCACCTTTCCGAGTCTATCGTTTTCTATCTCACTCTCGTCGGACACGGTGACGGTGGAGCCTCCGTTTACGGTGGACTCTGCCTCCGTACCCGCCTTGATCGTGATGGAGATTGTATCTCTCGGGTTTAAAGGTTTTACTGTTTTGCCGTCGGTAACCTGCGATGAAGACTGCCCGCGGTCAGAGCCCCTTTCCTATTGGTTGGGGCTGTGAAGGCCACGCGGGCTGCCCAAATATCATCATCGTTTTGCTTTTGTTTTTGTTTTTTTTTTATGTTTTTTTTTTAATTTATTAAATTCAAATTAATAGAGTGTAAAGATTTGCACATGTGGTTATTAATTTTGAACTATATTTTACATTTTTTTTTCTTTTTGCCATTTGGCATTTTATTTTGTCTTGTTGAATTCAACTAATTCATCTGGACTTGTTAGGCCCTCTTTTTAAGGTCCTAATAGTGTAATTTTTTTTTTAATAATAGTAACTTGTAATCAATATATATATTTTTATTTATAATAATGTTTTTCTTGTTAATTATATCAATGCAATTTTTTTTTGACAGGTTCATATGCCGCTTGGTGTGCAACAGTACTTTGAGAATGATCCTTGGAACTTAGAGCTGAGTTTGAGTGTTTTTAGGTTCCCAAATTCATTTTCATGTTTTCATTAATTTGTTATTTCTTGTACATACAAATATAATAAGTTTTCACGTGAATTGAATATACTATTTATCTGTTATGTATGATCCTTTGTTATGTTTCAATGTGACCAATCTTATTTGTTTTATAATGTTGTCAATCTCGTGCAATCCTGCTATCCACTGCTCTAAGGTTTTTCTATAACACAAGTTCTATTATATGGTTGAAACAACACTCTCAAACCTAAAAGCACAACTTAAGATAAAACACACCAATCTGAGAAACTATAACCAACCCTTCCACATTCTCTCATAACTTGCTAACCCCAACAAGATAGATGGTACAAGTTAGTCAACTCACAACATGCAAGAATGCAACTTGTATCATTTTGATTGACTTCATTATATTTTCAACTTATCCTATAATTGATTATGCGGTTATGTTTCGTTTTATTTCGTTGGCAATGGTACCGTACGAAATAGCAACGCTATTTTAATATGATCAACCTAAACAATCGCTAACCAAATAATGTGTCTCACCTTCCACCTATTCTTGTCTCTAAATATCCCCTTAAATTGAAGAAAATGATGAACTCTATTGTAACGATAAGCCCCCATCAAACACCAACAGACAAGAAACATTATGAGACACATCTAAGGATGGTAACAATTTTGTAAGCAATCTCCACACAAAGCTTAACACCGTCGATGACACATAATATTTCCACAAAAACTGAAGTGAATTCAATAACTCAACATCATAAGTCCAAATCCAAATATCCCACCTCCCTGTTTGGACAAATTGGTCAAAGAAAAGTTTCCAATTCACTGAACACTCCTCCCACACAAACATAGCCACCTCGAACTCCACCTCCATAGCCACAAACCTTGCTCCCAAACAACCAATTTCAACAACACTGGTATCTTTATTCAATAAACCTAATAAAAACAACCAAATAAATTCAACAATGGTGAAATATCAAACCATAAATCACCCCAAAAATGTGCTCCCACACTAGAACCAAGGTATTATTTCACAATATAGCTGGCGGGTCACATACCACCTCACTCCTTTAGAATGCTTGGGAGGACAATGTGGAGTGATTTGGAGATCATATACTATTTGGACGTGTGGGCGTGGATGTAGGGGTAGTGGTTGAGCCACCTAAAGAGGAGTGGACTCCTATCGAGGAGTTTGAAGTAAATTCATCAACCAAGTTTTTATATTATATTGTCTCTAAAAGATCATTCTCAATTGCTATCAATACTAATCTATTAAGTCATTAACAACTTCCATTTTAAAAAACTTATTTTTTTAGAAGCTTCTGTCACGATAATAGTCAAATACATTGAACAAATGTTCAAATGGATTTTTGCTATGCATTGTCTTCTTCATTATTAAGTGAATTATTCAAATTAAAATCATGGCCATCATCATAATGAACATTGTCAACATCATTATTACCATTATCAACATCATCATTTTCAAAAGGCACATTATCAAGAATTTTTATATCAACATTATGATTTTCAACAAAAATTAGTGGTTCTTTTATAAAAGAAATTATCAAGAGCTGCTGCTTGAGATTGAGTTAAATCTTCAAGTTTTTTTTTTCTTTTTCATAGCTTCTCATATCCATAATCTTACTTTCTAATCTTATGAGCCATAATAAAAAAATATGGAATTTCTCACAATTGTATCGGTTAATGATCAACTCCACAACTTTTACTGGCAAACGATATAACAGGTTACCAACAAACGATCTATTTGTACCATTGTAAATCACAAAATCAGTTACGAGTTATTAAAATATAAATCACAAAACCCTACCATCAAGCCGCTTTCACATACTCAATGGGGCGTGGAGGGGAAATGAGAATTTAGAGAAATTAAGTTTAGTATCTGTCTAGAGCAAAAATAGAGAGAAAATAGTATCTCTTCAAACTGAATATTTATTCAAGATATATGCAAATATAAAATGGTATACAAAATTATATCAATGCAATTTTTAAAATTTCATACATACTAAAAAAAAATTTGGAACCTTCTTAATTTAGACCAAGTGCCAATGTTTTTGGTTGCACAGATTAATTGTCGGCCTGAATAAAATCCAAGGAACCTTCATTTTCACTTGGTAAGCAAAAAAATATTAAGTAAATTTTTTGTAAAATATAATCTATTTCAGACTTAAGATAAACTATATTTTAGTTTTGATCTATTTGCCTTATATTTACGCGCAATTTCAATTTTTTTAGCAAAAAATACAAATTGTGTTTTTATTAGATTCACAAATATAAATTGTTTTTTATAAACAAATATTAATAATCAATAATTAAATATAATAAAGAGAAATTATCACTCTTAGAGATCAAATTCTGAATTTTTTTGTGAAATTTGTTCAACATTACCGTTCTTCTATTGAGTTGGAATTGTCTATCTTTCAATCATCTACATTTGATAACTTTATTTTTATCTTTTTTATAATTAATCATTATTTCTCTTTTAAATAATTTTTATTTATTTATTTTAATTACTAATTTATTCTTTAAATAAAGTTACTAAACTTATGGAAGATCGAAATTACAATCCATTTCTCTCTTCCACTAGAGACCCAAAATTGTTACTCGCATGTTAACTACTGTACATGACATCTCTACTTGATCTTGAAAAGGCCGTGCACCTATAAAAAATGAAACGCAATGGTCACAAATGCTCAACGTTACTCTCAATGCAAATTTAGACCATGATGCAAATTTGTCTACCTATGACCATCCTAGTATAAATTTTTTAAACAAAAAAAAAATGCACTTTAAGTTACATAGTTTTGCCGACACGTATAATGACTTAACACAATTTTTTTTTATAGAATAATGACTTAAGTTGAACATAATAATCAAGAAAAGAATAATGCATTTTGGGATTTGATTCAGACCAATCACCTTTCTAGACAAGGAAATATGAGACCTCAAATAATTACGGCTCAAGGGATTGACACATTCATGGAATGACCTATATTGTCTAAAGCTAAAATCTTCTCAAAGACACCCTCACATGAATAACTTGTTGTAAGGTATATTGGGAACAAAAAGTTATATATTTTTTATAAATTAAAATATATATTGACCTAACCCATCCATTGGAGTGTTTATATATTTTGAGCCAAACACATATTTTTAAGACCAATCATTGACATCATAAAGGAATAATTGGTAGGAAGCATATACTACCTGCAATAGGTATTAGATGAGCCCAAGTATAAAATATTGTTTTTTACTTCTTTATGATATGGATCATTGGGTCCATTACCTAAAAGTCTCCTATATCTTTCCCTTCTTTCTATTTGTCCTTTCTTTAATTATCTTCTTTGTTATATTACCGATTTATATGTTCAATAATGTTGGTCCAAATATTTATAGTTTATACAATAGACTTTGAAATCCTGAAAATAAGCAACTTTGAAATTTTTATATATATATATATATCACCTCTCTCTAGGATAGTTTGATTTTTGCAAGATTGGTGATTAAAGAATAATACATAAGATTGAGAGTTTGTATAATAAAGTCACATACGAGTTAATTATAACTTGTATAAAAAAATATTATTCTAATTTAAAATTAGAATTTATAGCTTTTATTTATATAATTGATTTTTTGATTTAGAATTTATAATTCAACTAAGTTTTATATGAAGGGATTAAACATAAATAATAATTTAATATTTAATATATTTTAATTAAATCATGATGAATTTATTAAATTATTATAATTTTATAAATACTACAACTAATATATAATTTTATAAAATTATGATAATTCTAGTTTTTTTTTAAATATATGTATTATTTAAAATCGATTTTTATTACATAATTAAATGATGGATCCTTATCCTTATAAAACAAAAATTATGGATTCAGCATACTAATTTATAACTGAAAAATGAAATGAAATTGCTATTATTTCAATTCATGTCCATGATTACTATGTACTCTATTGCTATCTGCAACAAGATTTGCATAACTATAAGTAGAAACGAATCTTAACGTGGCATGGTTTAGGTGAAGACAGAGAGTGGATGTTGACCCATCAACAAAGAGGATAATACCAAACAAATCCATCTCAGAGCTAAGATTAAATACACAAAGTGGTTATGCTTAATTAATTGTATACTATTATATTATATATTTTATATTGTTTTGGTTGAAACGGTATGAGCCTAATTTATTTATTTTTTGTTTTTTGTTCAATTTTCTTGGAGTAGAAAATAGAAGGAGGATTTTGTTCGTATGTGTAACAAAACCACCTAAATTATTTTCTTTTACTTATTTTTGCCAACTTCAATGAGAAAGAAAATTCAACTTGATATCTCATACTGAATTTATTGTGTTCCCATTTCCTAGATAAAAATTAGACGAGTTCTTGTATGTTTTTTTGTTTTGTTTTACATGTACACAATACACATAGTCCCCACAATAGAGAACCAATAAGAAAATTCAGGCGGTTACAAGAGAGAGATTGGAGTAGGAGTCAGTGATTCTAGTGTGTTCCTGCAAAAAGACCCCACATGTTCAATTTTTTATATGATAATAATAATAATAATAATAATAATAATAATAATAATAATAAATAATAATATTTTTGTTTTACTCAATTTATTTTCATTAATTTTAATTTTTAAACTTGAGCCACCTTTCCAATTTTATAATAATAATAATAATCTATATCTATCAGTCAAAATAATTAAAATAATAATCTACATCTATATATATTAAAAAAAAATACATGATTTAGATGTGATTTTTTCCTTTCAATTTTATTGATAGTTTAAACTACTTGATTCACAAGTATATTCTATTGTTCCATGCTTAAGTAACTAAAATTTTAAAATATTTATGACAATTATATAAAAGGATATCGAATTTTAGTATAACATTTTTTCTTTCAAATTTATAATTCGTTTAAAATATTTTATTTATAAATCTGTCCTTTCATACCAATTAAATAACTCATAATTTTAAATTATAAAATTTTATAATGTTTGTTATTTTTATAAATAATCGAATACACGGACATAATGTCCATCTACATTCTAGAAAAGTAATATTTTTGTTTGATTGAATTTATTTTCATTGAAATAACTATTTTTATTTGAGTCAGCCCACAAGTCCAAAATGAACCTGAGACAAGTTTTTCTAAGAGACAATATCTTAGGTACCACAAAATGAGTTTCTTATTACAAAATATTTTGCAACTAGGTACAATTTGATACATGACTAATCAATAAGGTTTCTTCATAGAGAAGGAGAAAAGAAGGAAGATAAAAAAAAAAGTTTGCAAAGTGAATCATATCTGAGAAAAAGACTGGACCCTCTTCCTGTCACAACTTACAACTTTAGGATTAAATATTTACTTTTTGATAAGAAAGCTTTGATCTTTCTTTGCTTGTTCTATTACCCTTTTCTTTATACAATTCTAATTATCTCCATATTCTTTCAATTCCACAAAAATTGAGGTAAAGTAAACACTCATGACATCACACATATAAATCAATTTTTTCATATTCTTTAGCTTTGATGTAATTCACACACTAACTATATACTATTGTCATTTTTTTTGTTTGTATGTGTAAATTGAATTTGGCTTCATAGGAAAAGAAAATGGTCTAAAAAAAGTGTTACATGGCGAGTCAAAGAATTGGAGAACTTGATTTTTCTGAACCTTATGGAATTCATCATAGGATTAACAATTCTTCATCAAGCTTAATGTAATTTTTCTTCCTTAAGGAACTGTTTTATTGTATGGTTTGAATTTCAATATATATATGATTAATATATTTTTGTTTGTTAGCAATGATCAAGGATCTGGATTTGATTTTGGGGAGCTAGAAGAAGCAATTGGACTGCAAGGAGTTAAGATTAGAAATGATGAAACAAAAGCATGTAAGTTTCCTTTTCTATCTAACACCACTTTTTCTGACATTAGATAAGCATAACCAACTCTTTCTAAAAGCAGAGACAAAAATAAAAGGTGGTATAGTTTTGAATATGTCTATAATAATAAATATAATAGAATAGCATATAGTGTTACCAATTACCATTTCCAATACCATAATGATTCTGATGCAATAGACATGGGAAGAAGTGGTGTCACAAACTTGGAAACCTCACTTCCCTTTTGCATCATTTTACTGACTCCATAACTGCTCATCATAAAGAAGGATTAGATTAGCTTCCTTTTTTTTTTACTTCCTTTTTCATGTAAATAATAATTGATCCAAAACAATAAAATCCTTTTTAATTTTGGTAAATAATTTCAAGACTTTAATTTTGTTTGATCCTCTCAGATTTTTCTTTTGTGATTCTTAGCAGCTTTTTTCACAGGCAAACCTGCAGCTACACTGGAAATGTTCCCTTCTTGGCCAATGAGATTCCATCAATCCTCAATAGTACTATACTCTTATACTATATACTTTAATATACTTTGACCATTTTTTATTTATTTATGCTTAACATAAACATTATATGTTACATTCAATTTCAAATTCCAATAACATGCATGTGACTATAAGAAATTATATTAAATTTTTGTTTTTTTTTTACTATATAGCATTGATTTGTATCAATATTTGATTATTTTGTTTTGGAAACAGGGAGGTACTAATAACAAATCAGGAGGTGAAAGCAGTGATTCAGCACTTTCAAGCAAAAATGAGAACCCTTTTGAGCCAGAATCACCACCCTTAAGTAAAAAAGCATCTTCTTTTTGTTCTTCAGATCAATTACAACATCTGCAACTACAACAAGATATGACAAATAATAATGATGGTATTAAAACAGCTTCTTCACCAAAATCAGCTCATGAAAAGGTTAATCACTTAAATTTTTCTCTCTTTCCATATCCCAAAAACTTAGGAAAAGTTTTGTATCTTTAATGCTGTTATTATTATTATTATTATAAAAAAAAACATAGCACAGATCCCAACAGATTTCAGAAAATCAAAAGAACACAGAGTTTTCCTGATTCCTGAACGATTTTCTGACATGAAAACATGATATAGAAAGAGAGAGAGAGAGGGATATATTGTGTACTAACAAAAAAACAAAGTGAGAATCTTTTTCAGTACTTATCAAAGTTTTTTTTTTCTTCTTATATTAAAGTGAAGTGACTCTTACACTCTCTTCACTTGATTTAGTGAGAACTTGTGTTTCTCTATCACAAGTCAAATTTGGAGTGAGTTTTCAAAATCTAAAGCAACAAAAACAAATTTTCACATACAGAAAATAATGGGTGAAAATGATGCTTTTTGCTATCCATATCATATAGATGAATGCATGCCTCATGAAAAATGGTCAAATGGAATTCAACATTCTGATATGCTTCCTAGAAATTCAGTAAGAATAAGCTCTTTTGTTCTTCATCGAAAATAATGACCAAAATTTCTGTTTTATTTTTGTTTTGTTTTATAATGACTAACTCTATAATTCAAATTTGTGTTTATTTTTCTATTTTGTTTTTAAATGAAATTTTGAGTAATTTATTTTTTCAGTTGCAGAGAAAGGGAGGTGGTGGTTCCACATCAGATAACAAGCCACTTGATGCAAAGGTTTTTTTTTTTAATTTTTATATATAGTCGTAATTTTATTTAATTTTTGTTATGTGGATTTTTCAACTAAGGTAAGATTTTTTCCTTATTAGACATTGAGACGTTTAGCACAAAACAGAGAAGCTGCAAGGAAAAGTCGCCTAAGGAAAAAGGTGTGCTATAAATATATAAACAATTAAACATAGCTGTAGAAATTTAATTAATTGTTGAGAAATTATTATAGACCCTACATTGTTTTTTATAAAAGAGACAGATAAGTTATATTTGATTAATAAAAATTGATTTTATTATTGTGGTAGAAAATGGAAAATTAAAACTAAAAATATTGAAATTTTTATTGCATTTTTTTACAGGCTTATGTGCAGCAACTAGAGTCAAGTAGATTAAAGCTTACACAACTTGAACAAGACCTTCAAAGAGCACGATCTCAGGTACTAAAGTCGTACATATTATATTATATAGTTTTTGTTTTGTATTATTTTTGTTTTTACTGATTACTATATATTTAAATGTTAATTTAAAAGGGTATGTTCATGGATTGGAGTGGTGGTGTTGGAAGCAATATGAGCTCTGGTGAGTTTGTTTTATTTATTTTTTTAACTTAAAATTTATGTTTTTTTTTTATGTGTGAGTATAGTCTTTTTAAAATATATTAAATAAAAGTCAAAACTAGAGTTTGAGTGCACATTTCAAAATCTAGAGAACACTTTGAATCTGACCGAAATCTGCGAATAAATAACTCAAGTTTGAATTATATAAAAATACAATAGGTTAATGTTTGGATCGTGTTGATATATTTTTATGTTCAAAAGTATGACCTTTTCTAAAATATTATAAATTATTATATCAAGTCTACTTTATTTATATGTGTGTATATACTATTTACTAATTTGGCTTTTCAGAGAATTATTCTATCATGATACTGCTCATTTCCACTTTTATAGTTTTTATTAACAATATTGCTTTATTTTTTTATTTTTAAAAAGGGTTGATAAATAAAAAATAACCACAAATTATTATTATGCGCAGAAAATGCACTTTAAGAAAAGGAAACGCATTAGTATTAATAATAGTATGATTAATCTTTCCTCAAAAAAGTAGTATGATTAATCCATTTGTTTATTTATTTATTTATTGATAAATATTGATTTGATTCCATTATACATTGAATGAGTTTGAATATGCAGGTGCAATGTTTGACATGGAATATGCAAGATGGTTAGAAGAGGATAACCGTTTGTTAACGGAGCTAAGAAACGGGTTACAAGCGGCGTTATCAGATAATGAAATGAGAGTAATGGTGGAAGGGTATTTATGTCATTATGACGAAGTATTTAGGGTGAAAGGTGTGACTGCAAAATCAGACGTGTTTCATCTTATCAATGGCGGGTGGACTTCTCAAGCTGAACGGTGTTTTCTTTGGATCGGTGGTTTTAGACCCTCTGAAATAATCATGGTTAGTATTCATTAATAATCAAAACATGAAATAAATTAATTAAAGAAGAAAAATAAGAATAAGAATAACAATACTAGTAATTTGGTGATTAATTAGATGTTGATCCAACAATTAGAAGCAATAGCGGAGCAACAGATAATGGGAATGTATGGACTTCGACATTCATCACAACAAGCAGAGGAAGCTCTGTCTCAAGGACTCGATCAGTTGCAACAATCTGTTGTGGACACCATTGCTGGAGCTCCTCTTGTTGATGGTGTTCAACAAATGGTTGTTGCCGTCGGTAAGCTTGCCAATCTTGAAGGATTTCTTCGCCAGGTATTATTCATATATAACAAACATTATTTCTTTAATCTTTTTCATATATCTAAACTCTAATTTTTATTTTTTATTTTTAATTTGAAGGCTGATAATTTGAGGCAACAAACACTTCACCAATTATGTCGATTACTCACAGTTCGTCAAGCTGCACGCTCTTTTCTTGTTATTGGAGAATACTATGCAAGACTTCGAGCCCTTAGTTCTCTTTGGGCATCAAGATCACGAGAGTAAGTTATTATATCTAATTTAATCAATACAAAATTTATTCATTAATCTGCCCATAACCATATTGTTTTTGGATATTCAAATTACAGGACCATCATTACTAGTGATGAAAACTCGTGCCAAACAACCACTGACATGCAAATGCTTCAACCTTCTCAGAATCATTTCTCTAGTTTCTGATAGATATATATATTATTGCCCCACATGTGGATTTTGTTGGGCTGCTTTAGAAACAATGTCGGTGTTATCTACAAAAATATATTTATTTTTATTTTATATCCTCTATTCTAGTCTCTTTATGTTTTAATGTAAATGTAAATTGAGCTTAATGTGCATGATGAGGAAGCTCCAACTTTAGCTAAACAGAAATAGAAAAACAGTTTATGAAGCATGTGAGTTACTTCATAGGTAAAGTATCTACAAAATTAATATTACTATCTCCTTGCTAGCTAATTTGTTCTTTTCTATTAACTTAACTATATAATCTTTCATTACTTTTAATTATATAGAATAATAACTACCCTCTCAATCACACCATAAGTGTCATATTTATCATGATCACTTTCTCTTTTGTTATTTTACAATTTTAATATAATATTAGTTTTTTTTTTTCATTAATATATATTTATTGTAATTTAATTTATTAAATTTTTCTACTAACTACAATTAATAAAAATATTTGAGTAAATAAAACTTATTTTATTATTGAAATCAACATGACTAATCATCTTTTTAAAAATTGTGTAAAACCTTAATGAGATATTTTTTCACTTAATAAACTAATATGACAAAATAAAATATTATTATCCTATTATATATCAAACTTAATATAATAATAATAATTATGTATTTTATCTTTATCCAATTATATATTTTCGTAGTCTATCTTACTGTGCACGTCAAACTCATCACAAGAGTAATAAAGTAATGCATAAGTGTGTTTTTATAAACAAATGCACAAAGAGTGTCACAACTTAAAAAAGAGATTATAAAGAAAAAAAATTGGTGTGGTAACCAATGATTGCACAAATTGGGTTTGTATAGCCGAAAGAGAGAGGCTGTTTCATCACTTCATTGATTACTTTATATCAAGTTGTCTAATTGAATTACTTTATGGATAAAAGAAAATCAGAGTCATCCCTCCCATTTGTGTGTAATTTTTAAGAAAATAATTAGTTTTATTGATTTTAATGATAAAAAAATTTTATTTACTTAAATATTTTTATTAATGCTGTTTTAATATTATAAAATAATAAATAAATTAAAATAAAAAAAAATAAAAAAAATGAGACATCTAAAATGAGAATGAATTATTAACTAGATATTTTAAAAAAATCTAATTATGTAGTCCAGCATCACAAATAGTATTATACTAAAGGTTGGACAAGACACTCAATCAAATAAAGTTAAGTTGAGAGTTGGGGATTAATTAAATTCTCAACCCACTTAATTTTTTTTTAGATAAGAAACTTAATTTTATAACTTGAAATTATATTTATGAACTATGTATTCAACAAAATAATATCAGCATTCATGTATCTATATTTTTTCAATAGTCCATATATCTAATTGTACAACAAAAGTAGAATTTGACAGGCGTACATACATATTATTTTCTTAACGTTTATGCCAATTTTTTTTTCTTCCAATTCTTGTCATTGAGACTCGTTCACCAGGTTGTACTTATAGGCCTTCTTATTGCTCTTAATTTTTCTGCCCCTTTTTTAACCTTTGTTGAATTCTTTCTTTGTAAAATCTGTATCAATACATATACATAATAAATACACATTCACATAAAGAGAAATTTATATAAACATATAATAATCACTTACCTCTTGTTTCCTCTTGCGTTTTGCTTCAGCCTATTGCAAATTTAATATGTTAAGCATTAGAAAACATAAATCATGAAAATAAAATATGAAATGATAAAAATAAGAATATGAATATTCAAGTATTGTGTACCAAAATTTGTTTTAGCTTGTCGTTCTCTTCTTTTAGCAGATTCAGCTCTGCTTCTAGCTCTACTGTATATGCCTGCATTACAAAAAAATTCCATAAGGGGAAAGGACCTCAAATGTAATAATGTATGCTAATTGATAAATGATATTAATATATAGCAAAATTGATAAAAATACATGCATAAATGTTAGAAAAATCATGGATTTAAAAGACACTGATTTCACAAAACAAGATAGCTTATAAATAGAAAAAGAAAAATCAAATAGACTCAATCAACCATTTTAAATTGCGACCAGACGCGATATTACATAGTGTCAAACCATTATATAACTGTAAAATGCAAACAAATGTGACCGACGCGTCCCTAATTGTTCTTGCAGACCACAATTTAAAACGATGATGTGAGTCACACAAAAATAAGAGTTTTAACAAAAGTTTTGTGACACAATTGAGGCCAAATCTGTCACATTTGACCAAGATTTATCACATAATCAGGGATTGTGAAGCGACCACAAAAGCATAAACCAAATTATATGACTAAAACCTGTCTTCTTGCTCGAGAACGTGCAGCCGATTCTCGATTTTTCAACATTCTACGCTGCCTTCGCTCGGCTACAACTTCGGGAGGACCATCAATTATCCTCTTCCTATTCCCACACCCGCTGGACTCAGGCACGGTTCGACATTTCTCAACAGTAGACATTTGATAAGTTGCAAATCCATTACTAGACACACATTGATCAGTAGAAAATCCAATTCCCATTGAAGGCTTCAAACCATTTAATAAACTTTGATTCAATGGTGTATTACATGAAACATTGTTCTGAAATGGCATTGTTGTTCTGAATTTGAATGATGATGATTCTTGTACTACACCAGCTTTTACTAAGAAATCCTCCAAAGTCATTTCTCCAAGTGTTTGTTGCTTCATGAGTGTCTCATTTCTTCCAATGTTATTAGCTTCTTTGAATTGTTTGTTACTTTTGTGAATCTCAGACCAAACTTCATCCACAGTTTTCTTGCAAATTGGAGAAGGGACAGAGAATGAGTTACCATGTTGTGAAATTGTGTGTTCTGTCACAACACTTTTACTATGACTCTTGTGAGTGGTTTCATCATTGGAACTCCAAATGCTGGCTAGGAATTCATCCATGTTCAGGGAACCAAAACTCTTTCCACTCTTGCATTGGAACTCATCAAGGGTGAGTGAGAGTATTGAGTTTTGTTTGCTTAGTTGACAAAATGTTTGTTCTTCTTGTTCTTGTAATGGAACTTCTTGATCTGATTCTTGTACAGCCATGGATGCTTATCAAAAATATTGTCACAGATTTTTTGAGTCAGTTTCTTACAAAAAAAAATTAGTATCATATAAATTTCTTAAAATAATAATCTCTTTTGATTAGTTTCTCATAAAAGTTATTTTTATAATTGATTTTTTTTAAATTCTTTTTTATTACAATGGACAAACACCAAATAACTTTTGATTTTTTTTTAAAAAAATCTCTAATAATTGAATACTAAAGTCTTAGTTTTTGTATTCCGTAACAAACGGCTCAACAAATAATCATGTATAGTTTTAAAAGATAACCAATTAAATCTGAAAAAAAAAAGCAACAACAAAAAACTAAATTTTGGTCAATTAAATTTAATAAACAATTTTGAATGTAAAAAATAATTTCGTGATTTTAAATTTAGATTCGAAAAATAAAAGTTTTGATTTAGTGTATATGAAACAACATCACAATTGCGACCATATACTTAGAAGTGCAATTTAAAACGATGAAACAATTAAGATGATGAAATGGATGCAATTGAATGTAACATGCAAAGATGCATATGAATGTGAATAGCATGAAATAAAGAAATTGATATAAATGAATGAAGTTGAAAATGAAAAGAAAAGCAGAGAATACCTGAATATAGAAGAGGATGGGAATTGTGATGAAAAAGAAGGGATTGGAAGTATATAAGAAAGAAAAGAAGGTAAGACCTACACTAGATGAAAGAGAAAGAGAAGAGTAGATAGAGTGCATAAATAAAGACAGAAACTTTAACTGCCAGGTAACATCTTTAAATCAAATTTTGTTGTAAATTGATATTTTTAAGGATCAGTTATGAGTTTTTGTCGACACGTTTTGTGCCTGCATGTAAAGAATACTACTCTTCTCTGCCAGTTACGTTAACCATTGTAACCGTGTGGTTGGACAATTTTCATCTTTTCAAATTTACCAATCAACCATTTCGCTTCCAATTATAAAATATCACAATGCTCATCATTTCATTTCATTTTTAAATCACTTTCCTTTAACTTTTTTCGCAAAACTTAAATATATTTTATCAAATTTCTTTTTTTTTAAGTAAAAAATGAACACTCATATACCGAGACGTTTGGTTGAGTATAATATTCAACTATCATACGTCATACTTTACATTTATTTTATTGGTAGATATCCATAATTTTCTTGTGTATATTAAAGAATTAAATAAACACTTTGAAATTAGTGAGAGAAAGAGAAATTTTATATTAACAAAAAATTATGGTTAAAATCTTTATTTTAGGAGATCTGTAATAGTTAAATCTTTGCACTCATGTCTCGTAGTAAAATTTTTGCTTTTTTGGAAGTGATGTGTTTGAACAAAATTGCCAAATAAAAAAAGTTTTTTTTTCTTTCTTTCTTTCTAATACAAAATTTATAACACGCAATAAGTCTACAAATAGCAGAAAACAAACATGGCACCAAGTTTCAACACTTTAAATTCAAAGAAAAAAAACTTTGTATTCATGCCAATGTCATACATGAAATTCTTAAAGTAACCATGCATAGTTTTCAATTGGAGTTTTCCAAGCAACTAATGTAATTTATGACAATTGACATCGTCCTGAAAAAAAAAAGTTATTAATAAGGAGTGAAACACATCACTTAATAATTTAGAATACGTCGACGAGTTAGATTTTAGAGAAAAATATTGTGGAATTAAATTTATAATTTGATATATATATATATATATATATATATTTAATATTTAAAAAAATTAAAAAAATTAACATGATATATAAACATATAATATCATGTTGTTTTTTTTTAATTTTTTTAAAATATCAAAATATAGACTTAAATTTTAAAGTTCATTGCTCCTAAAACGTCATAAAGAAGTATAAAAAAAATGAATTATTAGAGTTACTTTTTGAATAAGGAAGATGAACTAAGTCTATAAGCATGATTTTCTTGTTCAAGTAAAAGTGCCCTCAAAATGGCCTCACACAACCCCTTATAGCATAAAATTAAATGACCACCATAAGGAACTTCATGATATTGTATCCATGGAAGCTTTCCTGCAACAAATCTTTGGAGTTCAGAGGGCACAATCTTATCTTCATATCCATGCCAAATGTGAAATGAACTTCTATTGTGAGGGAATGGATTGCTTAGCTTCATTGGATCAAATTCCCATTTTCCAAAAGCCACCTTCCAATCATCACAAAGAGTACCAAAAACAACTTTTTGCCTTAACTTGTTCTGTAAGTAGAAACATATAATGGTTACTAATTAAATTCTTACATAGTTTAAATATCATGCACTGACATTGTAAAAAAAATTTACCCAAAAGTATTATATTATTATAATATTATTTTAAAAAAAGTCTGTAAACACTTTTTTATACTGTTAGGTAAAACATGTATTTTTTTTTTTTTTACCTTTGAGAACATTTGGAACCTTGGACTTGTCTTCAAAATTTCTATATCATTTTTGTTGAAGAATGTTGGGTTTTTTTCTATGATAGCAACTGAAGGGAGCCACTTTTGAGTGACCCACCAATGTAATAATGTAGGACAGTAATTTGCAAACCAAAGTGCCCAAAGAACAATTTTTCTCCTATAGTCCTCTCTTATGAGACTCTTAGGGAGTGAAGGCCACATGTAATTGATAATTGGGGATATCAGTGCTAACCCTGCAAGCCTGCACAAGTACATTTGGTAAATTATGATTAAGTATAATTACGGCTACAAAAAATAAAATTAGCAACATAAATTTATGAGGAAAATAAAACACCCCTCCAAATTTACTGTCACAAAATTTGGTGACGGATTTAGAAAACATAGAAGTACATATTTTGAGTATTAGTATAATTTACCTATGTGGAAAATACTTTAGACAACTCCAAGTAGCACATGAACCCAAGGAGACTCCAATTACATAAAAATGTGATCCTATTTGTAGCTTATCAGAAAGTTCTTGAATGTCAAGTGCTTCACTTTTCAGTGAGTTTTTGGGGTTTGGATCACTTTCTCCATATCCAGCTCTGTCATATTGGACAAGATATATACCTAGTTCATCTATTAATTCCTATGTGAATCAATCAAATTCAAAATTCAGAACCAACAACTTATTTTAAAAACAGAAATTAAATAAAAAAATCATGTCGAAAAGGAGTATTAATAGACTCGGACATGACACTAACACTCACACGTTAATGATTTTAGAAAATAGACATAATTGAATGTAACCACACGTGTGAGTCGGACACTGAGCAGGGAGATTAAAGTTATTACTTGGGGTATTGGGAATTTCATCCTTTTGGAGCTTCCAAAACCATGAACAATAATGATCTTGTATTTTGCTTTGTTCTTAGGGAAGCCTCTTTCAATGTATGCCAGGTGCCTCCCATCTCTTAGTTTGATTCTTGGTGAATTTGTTGAATGGTCCTGGTTTTGAGAAATCTGAGTTCCCTCATAAACCATTGCAAGAAAAACCATCAGTAACAGTTGACAATATATATTAATTTCTACTGCAGAAACCATGAAGTAATAAAGGGTAGGTTTATATAGCATTTTTTCCAGCACAATGATCAAATAAATATGCAAGAAACAGAAGCCTGTGTAAAAGTGAAATGCCTTACATGACAGAAACATTTGCATTTTTTCAGTGTCTGACCTTGTGGAATTTCAGTTAAAAACTTAAGATGATGTGTTATTCTTTTCATCTTCTCCTTTATTATGAATCTTTTATGCACATCAATGGAATGGGAGCTGAATTTGGATTCTTCAATACTTCATCTAAGGAAAATCTTGTAAAAGGATATTTATTCAAATTTTAATGAAACAACAATCTGACTTTTTAAACTAATCTAAATTATCCGCAACTAATTTTACAGCAAATAACTGCATAACTAATTATAGTTAGTTAGGTCTGCTGTTATAGATTTATAGGGGTAGTTATAGCAGTTAGTTATCAGTTATTATATATGAAGTACGAATACTGATATGGACACGGGACACGGCAAGTAAAAACTTCTACCATACTAATATAACATACTACTCAATATAATTTGCACACATAGACATTATCTTCTTTTCCCACCCAACTAATGTAATTTATACAATTTAACTACTCCTAAAAAATGTTAACAAGAAACACATTAAATTATAAAATCATAAAAAAAGTTAAAAAAAAAACTATAACATATTCTGTAACACAGTTTATACAACACATCTTCATAACTAATTGAAGTTTATGTGTGTATCACCTAATAAAGAGTGAGACACATCTACATGAATTTATATTTTTCCTAATAATGAATAATAAGTGTGTTAAATAGTTTCCTGATAGCACTCCTCTTTGAATAACAAAGATGACCTAGGTCTATATGCATGATTTTCTTGACCAAGTAAAAGTGCTCTCAAAATAGCCTCACACAAGCCCTTATAGTATACAATTAAATGACCACCATCTGGTATTTCATGATATTGTATCCAAGGCAGTTTTCCTGAAACAAATCTCTGTAGTTCAGAAGGCACAACTTTATCTTCATATCCTTGCCAAATGTGAAATGAACTTTGTTTGTGAGGGAATGGATTGCTTAGCATCATTGGATCAAATTCCCATTTTCCAAAAGCTACCTTCCAATCATGGCGGAGAGTGTCGAAAACAACTTGTTCCCTTAACCTGTCCTGTATGGAGGAACATACCATGATCAACATTACCTTCATAGAAAAATTACATTCACATAAAACATGTACATATTAAATATTGGAGTTAATAGGCATATTGGTCATTGAATGTGTCGCTCGCAGTCGCTATAGCCTTTGAATATATCAAAATTACAAAAACATCATCAAATGTGTATATCGTTAGTAAGTTTAGTCCATCAAATACATTTTCTGTAAGTTATTTCAGTTTTCGAATATGTCATCTGTTAGTTAGTTTGATCCATCAAATCCCTTATTATAGAAAATACACTTACAAATATGTTTTGTAATTTCGATACATTCAAAGACTACAATAATGCGGTCTCACGTATTTAAAGACCAAAATAACTGTTTAATCTTTAAATAGAGTTTGAAATATTTGTATCTCAAATTATTTATCAATTTAGAATATAAAAAAAATATTAAGTACATTTTCCGAATCATACCCTTATTTATCCTATATTAATTAGTGTTAATTTCCACGTAACATTTACTATACTAAAGACATTTTAATCAACAAAGATTATGAGTAATTTGTTTACCTTTGAAAACATTGGGAACCCTGGAATAGTCTTCAAAATATCAATATCATTTTTGTTGAAGAGTGTGTGGTTTTTTTCTATGACAGCAGTTGAAGGGAGCCATTTTTGAGTGACCCACCAATGCAATAGTTTAGGACAGTGATTTGCAAGCCACAATGCCCATCTAATAAATTTCCTTCTATAATCCTCTCTTACCAGACTCACAGGGAGAGAAGGCCATCTATAATTTATAACTGGAGCTATTAGTGCCAATCCTGCAAGCCTGCACAAGTGCTCTTTTGGGTGAAGTTAATAATATAACTTAGCCAAAGTGGAAACTTAGAAGAATTTTAATTCATAATTAGAAATACATATTTTGAGTACCTGTGGGGCAAATATTTTAGACAACTCCATGTTGCATATGAACCCATTGAGACTCCAATGACATAAAAATGTGCCCCTATTTGTAGCTGATCAGCAAGCTCTTCAATATCAAGTGCTTCACTTTTCAAAGAGCGTTTCGGGTTTGGATCACTTTCTCCATATCCAGCCCGGTCATATTGCACAAGATAAATACCCAATTCATCTATCAACTCCTATGTCAATAAATCATATCATATTCAGAATATTTTAATTCTACAATACAACTTCCATTTCCATCGTAGTTTTGGTAGAATTATATATGGTCCCACTGTAATTTCGTCAAAACCCACTTTGAATCCAAACATGTACTAAACTATTTTGAAAATATATTTGGAGCCCACGTAACTTCTTTTGAAAAACATCAAGAAAAAAAATATATATACAAGGTTGTCAAATTAGACCTTTTAAGTAAATTTCTTTCGGTCAGGTGAATTCGTTACTTCATAATAAAATAATATATAATACCATAAAATAATATTAACTTTAATATACAAAATCGCAGTAAATTTTCAAACTATGTAAATTATACCACCGTTCGAGACTTGACAGTCGTTCGCGACTCATCAGCTGTTCATGTGATGATGAAGATGAAATTGCATGCGAGTTCAAATCAAGAAAAAAAAGAACGGTTTGTTTGAGTTTGAGAAGAGTAAACGATACTATGAAACACGTTGGAGAAGGAAAAAAGAGGAGTTTTTTGAATTGGGGTTAAAAAATTGAGCTTCTTTAAAAATTAGGGTAAAACCAGTGTATGCTCCGAATCACTCAAATTTACTGTAAATTCGTGAACCTGTGTTAATTCTGCTTTCATAACGAATTTATCAATTTTTTAATCTACCAGCAAATTAATGCATTTTTTGTATGAATACAACTTTACATATTAATACACATTTTTATAACCTTGAATATATGCTCTCTTTTTTTCTTGTTGTAAAAGTGTTACTTCTGATTTGTGCATTACTACCTATTTATTTTAAACCTATTCCTCTTGTTTACTTTCTTTATGGCCAAATTATCAATTTTTCTCCAATGTGTAGTACACCAAAAAAAAAGATTTTGTTTCTATAGTATTATGTTAATTAGATCCAAATCCAAAACATAGAATGTCCAATTTATTTGAAAACTAGTGATTAAGTTTATCACCTGGGGTGCCAGAAAATTCATCTCTTTGGAGCTTCCAAAACCATGCACAATGATGATCTTGTAAGTTGCTTTGTCTTTAGGAACACCTCTCTCAACATAAGCCAAGTGCCTCCCATCTCTAAGTATAATTCTTGGCGAAACCATAGAAAAATCATCTGTTGAATCATCATGGTTTGGAGAAAGCTGAGTTCCCTGATAAAAAAACCATTGCTAGAAATTAAAACCATAATAAGTAATAATAACTAACAATATTTCTTCTAAGTAAACCATGAAGAAAAATATATAAAGGGTATCTTTAAAAATATCTTCTTTTTTTTTTTCACAATAATCACATAGATATTCAAGAAGAACAAGAAGTATGTGTTACCTGACAGAAACATCTGCATAATTTACGTGTCTGACCTTGTTGATTTTCAGTTAAAAACTTAAGATAATGTATCATTCTTTTCATCTTCTCTTGAATAATGAACCTTACACTATAGTTTTATGCACATAAATAAAGTGGTGGTTGAATTTGTGCCTCTTTAGTATTTCCTCCTTAAAAATAAAAACAGAGAAGCTTGTACTAATTTTGTTTATGACTTGTTTGATGTGTATTTCATTTGGGGGGATATCCTTTGAAAGGTTCCATCAGCTAGGAGCATCTTTTTTCTCTATCATTTGCCATTTGCTAACTTTTTGTATTGTTTGGTAAATTAGAACATGTATTTTATTTTTTTTATATTTCTTTAAACTTAGGACTCCGTATAAGTTATTTCAACACTTCATTATTAGTCTGATTACGATGTTTTATATATTAATTAATAAGACTTATGGCTATTGCAATTGTTCAAATTGTTGCCAAAATAATAAAGTACCAAAAATAATTCCAACGAAGGAAGCACAAATTATTTAGACAAGCAGAGAAAGAAAGCAATGCAATTCATGACTAGTTGAAAATATTTTTCTTTTTTAATTAAAAAATATAAATATTAATTGGATTGGTAGGATCGTATAAGCAACGTATTATTATTAATGATTTTACTGTCATTATTACACTCAGGCCCACAGTATAATTGTTTCTGGGTTTATGCCCAGATGTATTAAGAATATTCTTTTTTTGTGTGTGACCCTGTTGACAATATTCTCTAAAGCTATCTTTCAAGATTGTACAGGTTGGTTCACCAAATATATAAAAAAAACGTAACTTATTAATTTACCTTAGCTGAAAATTGAATATCATATATCAATGATAAGATGTCCACGCTAGACTACTATTTTAACTAAATTTGTATGAGTTGTGTTGTTTTAATCTATTTCTTCGAAAACAATTATCTTACGATAACAAAGATATGTATTAACTTATTATCAAAAGTTGCGCACATGGGACTACATCCTAATTTCATAAAAAAAAGGTTACAACGACTAAAATAAGAGATTATTAGATAGATATCAAGTAATAAAACTCATTAATCATCAACATAACTTCGTTAACCGTAAATTTGAATATGATTGATTAACCATAATTTTTAAGTATTCAAATTTATATGTAATTGAACACTTAAAAAGTATGGTTAACCATGTTCAAACTCATAATTAATGAAATTATGTTGGTGGTTAATGAGGTGTGACACATAGTATATCAATTAACTATCTACTAGAATTAATTAACTACTTATTTCTAATTCGAGGTTCATTGCATATGATTTATGTTAAGAGATTGGAATTGTCTGTAGTTACGCCTATAAATAAAGTAGTGACCATGAATTTCATGTGTAAGGATTGAGGTTTAATAACATACGGTCGAACTTTCGTAGTAGATTTGGTTTGAGGAGTTAGATGTTTATCTTCGGGATGAATTGGTTGATTGCCAATAAGATATATTGAACCTTTTAAATTTATTTTTTTGAAAAGGACTACCATCTAATAATTGCACCTTACGTATGAGTCTTACTTGTCTCTTTGTTATTATGTTTATACGCAAAGAGACATATAACTTTCTTCAATTCCTTTCTTCTGGAATAAGAATTGCAAGCTGCACGCAGGCATCATATAAAACTGTATATTCACTAAAACTGATTATTTCTTGACTCACTAAAATGGATTTGCAAACAGCAAGAGTAGTCAATTAAAATATTGGTTGACAAATGAATATTTTCCCTATCTTAATCTAACGGTGTATAATTGACTACACAACAAAACCGACCGTAGAGGATCCGAGTTCTATATAAATAATTTGCTCAAAGTTTATGAGATCAACCTTAATATATGCAACTTTTGTTAGTATCAAAATAGAATAAATGTTATAAAACTAGTTAATTATGTAGAGGACAAAATGGCGTTGCCTATCGGCCTAAAGGAAAGGCTCGGTTGATCTTACGCTTGGATAATCTTATCATGTTTAAAATCGCTCATGCTCACTTTTAAAACATTAACTTTCACTTTTGTTCAAACTTTAAATTGTGTCAACTTCATGCAAATTTTATAAATTGTATTTGTCAAAACCTTGATTCTCCTTATGTATTTTAAGAAGTTTTATATTTGCTGTATTTTTGTAATAGTTGTATCTTGCTATTATTAGGTTTATATATTTAGGATCAATCCCATAATCACAGGGATTTGTTTCCTTAGAATTAGTTGTTCATATTTCCTAAAATAAGTTGCAGGCTTATGTATATATATAGGTCCAGTGACCTCATAATAATATAAGAAAGAATATTATTCCTTCTAAATTTAAGATGGTATCAGAGCTCTTGATCCTTGGGAGCCTTTGACCGTGCCTGTAAACCCTATGTTGTAGCCTTCATTGTTGCACTACCTTTAAGCATTGTTGCAGCCTTCATTGCAGCGTAACCCTCTCTACCTTGATCGCACCTGGTCGTGGCTGAGGTCATGAATCCTATTCTGGAAACTGAGGACAGACCCCAGACTGCTAGAGAATTGCAGAATGTTCATTCTGCTTATCGGTTAAATGGGAAGAATTATCTCAAATGGTCTCAACTCATTAGGAACATCTTGAAAGAAAAAGGAAAGATCAGTCACCTAACTAATAATGCACATGATCATGGCGTGGCTATGGAATTCAATGGTCCCAGAAATCAATGATACCTGCATGTTCCTTAAATTAGCAAAGGAAATTTGGGAGGCAGTAGAACAAACTTATTCTAAGGCCAAGGATGCTGCTCAAATTTATGATGTAAAGGTAAAAACCGTGGCTACCAAACAGGGAAACATATCATTTACAGAATATGCCAATCAACTCAAGTCTCTATGGATGGAATTGGACCACTATCAAGTTATAAAAGCAAAGTGTTCAGAAGACTCAACAATTCTTAAGGAGTATATTGAACAAGATAGAGTCTATGACTTTTTGGTAGGCCTGAATCCTGAATATGACCAGGTCCGAATCCAAATCCTGGGAAAAGAGAAAGTCCTCGGGCTTAATGAAGTGGTAGTGATGACTCTTCATCATATGCATAATTTTTATTGATTTTAGTCTTATTTATCTTTAATATTAGTTAATTTAATGAGTTATTTGATATATTTTGTTGATTTTAGTTATTTGATTTAATGAAATATTTATGTTCTTATTTGCTTAATTAAGTAGAGATTTTTCGTAGTTTTGCGTTGTTACTTTGTTTTAGTGCAGTGCTGAATTTTGGTGAGAAATCAACATGACCTATGCGGAGTATTTCAGCCATATCTGGAGTTGTAGATGTCCAATTAGAGTCATACCAAGTGCAAATGAAAGCTAAGATCCATAGCTACAACTTTCATGAATATACCGGAACCAAATTCAGACTCGAAAGAGGAGTAAAATGCAAAATATGTCACACAACAGATGTTATGCGCCATCCGTGCTTGAGGCGCATTTCCAGCATTTTGCCACTGCCAGGATGCGCCTGAAGCGCAAATTTTGCGCCTGGGGCGCATTTCCAGCCTTTCAGCACTGTCTAGGTGCGCCTGGAGCACAAATCTTGCGCCTGGGGCGCGCGACGCGCATCAGCATTCATAAAAACGCAATTTTTTTACTATTTAGGGATCTTTTTTACTCTTGGGAAGTTGGGAGACTTGTGCCCTAGCATAGAAACTCAAAGACGGACGTTTCTAACATCATTGGAGCAGTTTTATCAAGAATCATTCATGAATCATTCTTGTAATTCTTCTTTAATCCTTATCTTTTGTATTTCTGTCATGAGTAACTAAACCTTATTTGTTTGGGATGAGTGTAACCACATGAAACCCTTATTTTTCTGATTTGATTTCTAATTATATGAATGAGTTTATAGAATTATTTTTCTCATCTATGTCCTTAATGCTTTTTATTGCTTGATCAACATTAAAATATTCTACGATTTGTATTTTGAAACGGAAGTGGACTTTACGAATGCTTGAGATGAGAAATTCATGAATTTGTAGTCTAGGGATAGATACAGGTCATGAAATCAATTAAATTAGTTGCAAAGGCAATAGTTTAACTAGAGAATTCCTGTATGGTAATGCTTAATTCTAATATTAAATCTACTAAGGAATTAGGGGTTACTTTGGAATTAAAGGTTTTGTCGCTCAGACATTAAGGCAAGAATAATAAAGAGAATTCGGTAATAATTCAATAAAGGAATTCAATAATTAGGATCAAATTAGGCACCAATGTTGGATTCAAAGTGAAACTCAACTCTGACATTTTTCTCATTATAAAAGATCAATTTTATTATTGTTGTTAATTTCAAATATTATTTCAATCAATTTGGGAACTGTTTGTTCAATTGTAGTAATTAAATATAATTCAATAGTAAACACAATCCTTGAGTTCGACATTCGATACTACCGTTTTATTATTACTTGCGACGATTCAATACACTTGCTGAAACGCTATCAGGTAGCCGTTATCCAGAGTGAAGAAAGCAGGAGAGGACTGATGTTGGAGACCTCAACCACTGAAAGCTCCGTAATGATAGCTGAAGGAGGAACAATCATGGTTGCTAACTAGAGGAAAAGTGGGGTTCTAAATATGGAGAAAAAACACGAGGAGGTCTGGTGTACTCACTGTAACAAGTCGCGCCACACAAGAGAGAAGTGCTGGAAATTACATGAAAAACCCACAAGCCGAGAATGGGGGACGAAAGGAGGCCCTCCTAAAAAAGGAGGGCAAGGGCAAGCATACATTAATAATGGACAAAGTGAAGAATCTGTCTAGTTGAATCGTGAAGAGATAGAACGAGTAAGATTCTTCCTTAGTAAATTGGAGAAGCCCACATGTACATGTTTCTTAACATATTCTGGAAAGTTTCCTCTTTCTTTTGGGCTTAATGTTTCAGATACACCATTTACACATTACAGGATATTAGCTAGACTCTGGAGCCACTGACCATATGATCCCTCTACCCAAATACTTCTCCACATATTCCCCATGTCCTAACAACAAGAAAATTTCCACAGCAGATGGAACCCTTATAACTGCAGCAGGACAAGGAGAGGTCCAAATACGCCCATCCATAACATTAAAAAATGTCTTTCACGTCCCTAAAATGTCCACCAATTTGATTTCTATACCAAAACTCACAAAAGATCTCTCATGTAATGTTGTTTTTCATAGCAACTCTTGTATACTGCAGGATAAGAACTCAGGGAGGACGATTGAACATGCTAGAGAATGGAATGGTCTATACTACATGGACGATCCTAATCTGCTTACCAAGAGTCGCTCTCTCATATTTGAATCTACCATGACCAATAAAGAGAAAGCTCAACTATACCATTGTCAGCTAGGACACCCTTCATTTCGAATTGTAAAAGTGTTTTTCCCCTCTTTGTTTAAAAATTTAAATGTGGAGAGTCTCTATTGTGAGGTGTGTGAGCTTGCTAAACACAAGCGTGTACCTTTTCCCATTAGCAATAAGATGAGTCATTTCCTTTTCTTTCTTGTTCACACTGATGTATGGGGTCCTGCTTATATTCCTAATATCTCAGGTGCTAAATGGTTTTTAACCTTCATAGATGATTGTACTCGAGTGACTTGGGTTTTTCTATTGAAACAAAAATCTGAAGTTAGCTCCGTGTTTTTTCAGTTTGTCTCAATGATTAAAAATCAATTTGGGGTCGGTATCAAAAGAATTAGGTCTGATAATGTCAAGGACTACTTTAACCTTGCACTAAACTCTTTTTGCCAAAAGGAAGGGATAATCCATGAGTCCTCATGTGTGAACACACCCCAACAAAATGGGATTGCAGAAAGAAAAAATGGGCACCTATTAAATCAAACTAGAGCTTTACTTTTTCAAAACCATGTTCCTAAGATATTTTGGGGGGAAGCTCTTCTTACTGCCACTTACCTAATCAATAGGTTACCCACTAAAATCTTAGACTCAAAAAGTCCCATGATAGTCCTATCCTCATTCTACCCACACTTAGATCCTACAAATAAACTCCAACCTAGAATATTTGAGTGTGTATCCTTTGTGCATGTTCATAGTAATGAAAGGGAAAAATTGGACCCTAGGGCTGTCAAATGTGTATTCTTAGGGTACTCTACCACACAAAAGGGATACACAAGTTTTCACCCCCTATCAAAAAGATTATATGTGTTAAGAGATGTCACCTTCAACGAACAAGAGAGTTACTTCAAGAAGCCTCGTCTTCAGGGGGAGAATGTAAGAGAGGAAGATGAGACTCTCATGCTCCCAAATATGACATTTGGACCTGAAATTGGGACAAATGGCATTGTTGTCCCTGAAATTGAGAGAAGAACAAAACCTGCACCTGAACCAACAGCAGGACCTGCACCTGAATCAACAGTAGGACCTACACCTACAACAGGACCTGCACCTGAACCAACAGCAGGACCTGCACCTGAATCAACAGTAGAACCTACACCTGCACCTGAACCAACAGCAAGGCCTGCACCTGAACCTGCACCTAATGGTGGAAAATTTGGGGAAAATCTGGTATATTCAAGAAGAGAAAAGGCCATTCTAGAATCTAGCAATGTCCAAGAATCCAACCCATCATCACTGCATGAGGTAATACCTTCGAATCCTATAAACTTCAATGATTCTAATGACTTTGTTTTTGAAAATCTAGAAGCACAGGTGGACCAAAATCTAGACCTACCCATTGCCCTTAGAAAGAGAACTAGAACATGCACCCAACAACCACTTTACCCACTATCAAATTTCTTATCCTTTGAAAAATTCTCACCTACTCATAAAACCTTTATCACAAACCTCAACTCCACACACACACCTTCCTCTATATCTGAAGCATTATCTGATAGGAAATGGAAACAAGCCATGGATATGGAAATGGAGGCGTTAAACAAGAATAGGACCTAGAAACTTGCCACCCTACCAACTGGAAACAAACCAGTAGGATGCAAGTGGGTATATACAGTTAAATACAGGGCTGATGGGACCATTGAACATTACATGGCAAGATTAGTGGCGAAAGGCTTCACTCAAACCTATGGAGTTGATTACTTGGAGACATTTGCCCCGGTTACTAAGATGAACATGGTCAGAGTAATATTGTCATTAGTAAATCATGATTGGGACCTGCAATAGTTTGATGTGAAGAATGCATTTTTACATGGAGACCTTGAAGAAGAAATATACATGGAGTTTCCCCCTAGTTACAATGGACAAGTTGCTGCTGGAACTGTTTGCAAGCTAAGAAAGGCTCTATATGGGCTGAAACAATCCCCAAGAGCATGGTTTGGAAGATTCACCAAAGTTATGATAGGTCTAGGCTACAAACAGAGCCAGGGGGATCACAGATTATTTATCAAACATTCAGTTTCAAGGGGAGTAACAATTTTATTGGTGTATGTAGATGATATTATAGTTAGTGGGGATGATAAAAAGGAGCAACAAGTGCTATGTAAATGCCTTGCCACGGAATTTTGATCAAGACATTAAGGAGACTTAAATATTTTATGGGAATTGAAGTTGCCCATTCCAAGAAAGGAATCTTCATTTCTCAACAAAAATATATTACTGACTTGCTTAAAGAAATAGGGAAGACAGTCTGCAGACCAGCAAGTACTCCAGTTGACCCAAATATAAAGTTGGGAAGTGCGGAGGAGGATATTGTCGTGGACAAGGAAATGTATCAAATACTTGTGGGCATGCTTATTTACTTATCTCATACTAGACCAGACATTGCTTTTGTTGTAAGTCTAGTCAGCTAGTTTATGCACCAACCAAAGGAAGCACATTTACAAGATGCTCGTAGAATTGTCCAGTATTTGAAAGGGACCCCAGGAAGAGGGATTTTGTTCAAACGAAACAAGAGTGTAAGTCTTGAAGCATATACGGATATGGACTACGCAAGGTCAGTGGTAGATAGGAGATCAACTACTGGATACTGCACCTTCCTTGGTGGAAATCTAGTGACTTGGAAGAGCAAAAAACAGAGTGTAGTAGCTAGATCAAGTGCTGAAGCAGAATTTCGAGCAATGGCCCACGAAATATGTGAACTTCTATGGCTGAAGATTATATTGGAAGACTTGAAGATAAGGTGGGATGAACCTATGAGGTTATATTGTGACAATAAATCTGCAATTAGTATAGCCCACAACCCCGTGCAACATGATAAAACTAAACATATAGAGGTTGACAGACACTTTATCAAGGAAAAACTAGACAGTGGCATGATTTGCACACCATATGTATCCACTCAAAATCAACTTGCAGACATACTCACCAAGGGGATGAATTGCATTAACTTTGAAAGAATTATATCCAAGCTGAAAATGGAAAACACCTATTCACCAGCTTGAGGGGGAGTGTCAAAACCGTGATTCTCCTTATGTATTTTAGGAAGTTTTATATTTGTTGTATTTCTGTAACAGTTGTATCTTGCTATTATTAGGTTTATATATTTAGGATCAATCCCATAATCACAGGGATCTGTTTCCTTAGAATTAGTTGTCCATATTTCCTAAAATAAGTTGCAGGCTCATGTATATATATAGGTCCAGTGACCTCATAATAATATAAGAAATAATATTATTCCTTCTAAATTTAAGAGTATTACATAGGAGTTGAGTCTTAAAAGTTTAGAATTTATCATATATCAGTGTCTCGTAGAAACAGAAACTAATAACAGGAACATGCTGGGATTCAAACAAAACAAAAAACTCAACCTGGTTTGTAAACCATTTCAATTACAAGTTTTATTTCAATGAATAGAGTATATGTTATGTGTTATTTTTACAAGGATTAAGAACTCAACATGATACCACAAGTTCAAGCAAAGGTACCAATGATTTCTGCAGGAACAGAAACCTCTATCTAAATGATGAAACCGGTTTTGATCTCTGACAATAACTCGACGGTTGTAGACTTTTGAAGCCATTTGCATGAATGTGTGACAATCACAACAAATTCTCAAGTTTTTCACTATGTAAATGGGAATTCCCTGTGGGGTACTCAACAATCCAAAGGCAAGAGCCATCTTCTCACTGTGAAGAATCAGTTGGTTCTCTTTTTCATCGTCTTCAACATCTAAAAAAACTTGATTGAGATCAAGTTCATATCCCTCCGTCTTCAACTCCGACACAACATCCTCCAACTTAGATATAACATTTGGATCATAACTCATGTCCACGGCCTTCCTGACGAGGAACTCATGGACTTTACCATCAACAAGAATGGAGCTACATCCCGGAACTTTTCTTACGCCCCTTTTTCTCATCATTGATCTAACCTTAGTCACTTCATTCCAACTACCTTCTTTGGCATAGATATTTGAGAGAAGAACATAACAACTTGAATCCTCTGGAGCCAATTCTATAGCTTTCAATGCAGTTGTTTTCCCCATTACAAAGTTATTGTGCTTCAAACAAGCACTATTCTTCCACATCAAAACCTCCGGCTCCAAAGACATATTGCTTATAATCCTAAGCGCCTCTTCTAATTGACACGCTCGACTAAGAAGGTCAACAATGCACCCACAATGCTGAATTTTTGGAACTATCTTGTACTTCACTTGCATGGTTTCATAATAAAATTGACCCTCCTCCACAAGTCCACCATGGTTGCAAGCACTTAAAAGCCCTAAGAAAGTTATATCATCAGGCTTAAGTCCTTCCTTTCCACTTCCATAAAAACCTTGATCGCTTCGCGACCCATTGCATGCAAAGAATTCCAATCCCCAACATTCCTCCAGTTACAAATGCTTCTAAATTCACTCTAAGCATTTACTATTTGGCCACATTTAGCATACATGTTAACAACTGTTGATTCAATAAAACTACAACTATAGTGTATCTTATTACTAAACACATAACTGTGTATCCATTTCCCTTCCTCAACAAAACCCAATTCAGCAATAGCTGAAAGAACACCGACAATAACAGGTGCATCAGGTCTAACCCCTAAACTCAACATTTCTCTAAACAACTCCAAACCTTTCCTCGGTCAACCATTAAGAACGAAAGCAGAAATCATACTCGACAACGTAACCACATCTCGTAAACTCATATCCATAAAAACCTCCTCAGCAAGCTCACATTTCGCATTCTTCCCATACCCATCAATCATAGCATTACAAGAAACAACATCCTTTTGAGGCATTTCATCAAAAACCTCACGAGCCATCTCAATCTCACCAGCCCTTAAATAACTAGTAAGCAAAGAGTTTCAAGAAATCAAATCTCTGACAGGCATTTTATCAAACACAGACCTTGCAAGCTTAACCAAACCAATTTCCAAACACATTCGAACTACTGAATTAGTAACAAAAGGGTCATGCAACAAATCACGCGTTTTGAAAATGAAACCCATGATTTGTTTCCCTTCCTCTAATGCATTGGATCTACCTCAGGCTTTGAGAGCTGGTGGAACATAGAAGTGGAATCCACGCAAGTTGTTGAAACGAGAGAGCGTGTGAGCATAAAGGGTAACAGCTTAGTAAGGATTTGAGCTACGAGGGAAAGCGTTGATAAGTTGAAGACAGAGATTGGGTGAGTGATGAGGTTTGTTTTGATGATGTGTGCGTGAATTTGGCGCAATTGGGACAGTGTTATGTATTTGTCTAATGTTAACGTTGTTGTTTGGTTTATCGTAACTGAAACATAGCTTGATCTCATCGTAACTGAAAAAACTACTTTGTTACGACAACTAACTAAGTAACATCGTCCATTATTTTATGGCTGATATTAACCACCCCACACTTTCTAACTACACCCCCACATACATTTGAATATGAACTAAGCATCTGGACAGTAGCAAAAGTTGGAACTACCTAATACTCTTATTCAGGGGACCCAAAATTTTTTAGTAATAGATAGACGTATAAAATTTGTATTATTTTTTTAAAGCATAAATTTGTCACAGTAATTTTTTTTGTGGTTTTTTATATTTCAAAATATTGAATGATTGTCTCATTTTTATATTAAAAAAATAGTTGATATTTATGAATGGCGATAATTCAACGTTTAAAATTATATATTAATCACTTGATTAAAAATAAAAATTGAACTTAAAAATAATGTGAACTAATAATTTTTTATATTTTGTTGTGTGAATTTTAATTTCAGATATATGGACGATATTAATCAAACTATCAATTATGTATGTATATATATTTCAACATAAATATAAAAAACAAAGTGGAGGATTCAACACCTCAAATTGAATGTTAATCAATTAAATCCTCTTATAATCAAAATACTTTTAGTGTACATCTATCAAAATCATTAAAAGATCTATATATTTACTTGAGTAATCTCTTTCTGTATCAAGACATACATAGAACTTTAAAATTGTGGTTCTAAATTTGAAAAATAACTAAATTGATTAAAATTGTTCAATTTAAAAGATTGAATTATAATTTCATAAATTTATGTTAATCCACAATTAAGATTTCAGGAATTAAAATGGTCATCTACTATTTTCTTAACATAGAAAGTTCATGTTAATATGTAAACTTTAAAATTATTTATTAATTATCATAATTTATTTTTGAAGAAATGACATAATTAATTAATTTAATTATGAAATCTTTAATTTGAATCTAAGATAAAATATTCAACTTAATAATATTCACATTCGCAGTTGAGTTATAGATTAAGGATACAATCTCAAATTTTTAACATTAAAATAATATTTAGTCACATTTTGTGTGAAACTCCAATTTGGAGATTCAACTCATCGCACGATGGTACACAAATACATCATAGTATTATAGTTTAATTAGCATGAATCCGAAAAGTAAAAAAAGATAAAAACTAAAAAGTTGGGAATATAGAGAGAAAAAGTATAAAATATAGATTCTTTTATTCATATAACCTCTATTTTTTTAAAATTTAATCAAAATACCTCACCTTAAAAAAAATATACCACCCTACTTTTTGGCACTTTTACTATATTGCATTTTTGGAATGCAACTAAATAAATCATTACTTTTTTTATTGCAGCACCATCTACTAAGATATTTTTTTTATTTTAATTTTTGAAACATTGTTAAATAAATTAATAAAAAATAATTAAAA
>JBBPBT010001003.1:1786107-1817356 GCA_037974875.1 Cicer bijugum | reverse complement strand
ATAATTTATTAATGTTATTATTTTAATATATTTTTTATTTAATTAAAAATATTTAATACAGATAATTGAATATTTAATATTATTTAAAATTTAACAAATTTGATTTATATTTTACATAAAATTTTAAAAGTTAATTACACTTGACTGATTTTTTTAACAATATGAAATAATTTTTTTCATATATAATAGTAACTAAAAGTAGTTAATATTACATTATAAAAGTAAATTGGTTATCATGTCACTGATATATTAGATTTGAAAATAATAAAGTGAGTGAATTAATATTGACATTATAATCGTTGGTGATTGAAGGTATAAAATAATAATAATTTGTTTAATAATCAATTATCGATATTATTTATTTTATTTTTAACGTAAACAAGTGACTTTAAATTAATCAAAATATTATATTTAAGGATGACAATAAAATCCGGATATCCTCATCCGTTTGATTTGGGCGGAGAAAACCCATTTAAATTGAGTGTGTGTGCAGATTTTCTCCGATATTAACATTCAGGAACAGATACGGATTTGAGATTATTATTTCATTCTGTACCCAACCCCACACTGTAAGTAATATTATTGTAATTTTTAAATTTTATATATATATATATAAATATTTAATATTATTTTAAATATTAAAAGTTATAATTATATTTTTATAGAAAATATTTTTTAATTTTATTATTAGTTAATAATAATTGTTTTATTATAATAAATAAGACTTTTTAAAACGTATTTGGATTTTCTCTAACTAGTAGTATGCAAGTGTAGACGTCGTTGAGGAAGCAAAATTCGCTCTCATTCCACTCCATTATTATGCCTAACTATACCAGTGTGGTAGATCTAAGAGTTTTGATGACTTGACCGTATAAAATTACTTTCCATATACTATAATATTTTCTATAGATTTATCTATTATATACTCAATATTATATTTAAAAAATATATAAAAGACAAAATTCACAACATTAATTATAAAATAAAAAAACTTCGATTTTAAATCTGTAACAAACATATAAAATATCCTTACAAATCCGATATCAACTACAATTATTCATTATATTATTATTACTATCACAAAATATTTAATTAATATAGTTGGGTATAAAAATTAATTAATATAAGTTACACAGTCTTGTAACCAAAAAAAATATGTTACAAAATTTGAATTACTTTTGAATTATTTGACAAAAAAACTAACAATTTTATAACATTATAGCCTCACCCCACAATATTGCAAAAAGTTAGCGTAAAAACTTTGTCAAAAATAAATATAATTTTATAAAAACTACAATTTTTGTTTTTGCAAAAAATTACATTATTTTATTTTACCGTAATTCCAAGAACCTCGCTAACTTATCAAGTATGGACTACTGCTTCGTTGAAAGAAATAAAAAGAAAAACAAAACTATCAAGCACTGCATTAACAACTTTTTTTTGGTTGAATAAGTATACTTTACTTTCCTTCATCCAAAAAGAAAAAGCCAAAAAGTAGATGTAACTATGATGACAATTTTTTGTTTAAACTCGATGTCAATATGACCATTAAAATATCTTTAATTGTAATTTTCTACATTAATAAGAAGGCAACCAAATAACAATGACCCACCACCACCCACCGACTAACCCAAGCAACGGGCCTAACACCCGACCCGAAACCCACATCCGAAAAATTACTCCGGACAGTTACAACCAAAACAATACGAAATTACCACAACACCCTTGCTTTCTTTCTCAGATCTTCTCAAGCTTCTCGCCCTTCACAACCGGGTTCGCCTTCGCGATCTGCTCTCTCCCCAATCCCTTAAAATCAAACTCGCACGCGTGCTGCTCCGGATAACGGTGGGTCCCACACAACATCAACCCGCACTTACACTTAAACCCCGTGAGCCCCACGCGCTTTCTACACGTCATACAACGATTCGGCTGCAACGGCTTCTCCTCCTCCGCAACGGAAGGCAATCCAACCCGCTCTGACGACGAAGAAGACGGCTGAGAAACCACCGTTTTCGCCGGCGAGACAATCGATTGATTGAGAACGAGTTTCGCTGATGAAGCTTGTTGTTCCTTCATCTGCAAATCGCGGTAACACCTTGAACATAGATTCTGCGTCGCGGTGCTTCCAAAGAAACCGCAATTGTTGACGCATAAGCGTGGTGCCTGGCATCTGTGTTCTTCCGCCATTCTTTTCCTGTAAAAGAATCGAAACCGGAACGTTAAATCGTTGAGATTTCAAATCCCTAAAACACGAAAACTATGAAAGAAAGGAAAGAAAGATTACCGTTACGTTGAATTGTTATCGAATCTCGGAAAAATTGAAAGAAACAAAATAGAAGACGTTGATTATTAGAATTTGTATTGCGAAGAAAATAAGATGGAAGAGAGTGATTTGAAGGAAAGACTTATAAAGAAAAGAATGTGAAGATACACGGAGAAAAATTAAGATACGTTTAGTTTTTGCGTAAGATTTGATTTGATTATTGCGAAACGGAGCGTATGAGCGTCTAATGGTTATAGCGTTGGGGGAAATTTAAAGGATGGTCTGTGTCCAGATGAGTCGTATCGTATGTGTGTATGTGGACCTGATGTTGGTTTCTTTTCGAAGCCGTGTAAGCTACGCAACTTTTTTCTTACTAGATTTATATCTTCTTTTTCTCAAAAAAAAAAAATTAAAAATATACTTTCTTTTGGTGAAATTAAAGATTTACTATTTTTTATTGGTACAGTAAAGATAAAACATAACATTTTATTTTTTTATAATTTTTTTACTAAAATAATACATATTTATTTAAATTATAAAATACATTATTATAATATAAATTTAAATTTATTAAAAATATAAATGATCAATTTACGAATAAATTTATAATATTTAAATTAATAATGTAAAACGAAAATAAGTATATAAATATAGTAAAATTTAAGTATTTAAATACTATGTTTCTAGATATATAAGTTGAGAACGCAAAATCATTGATTTTGTATCATAAAAGTTAATGTATGATTAGTATGTAAAAATAGTTTAATTTGTTGGATTAATCTATTATTTTTCGTGGAGCGAATTAAAATTTTAGATTTTACCACCTAAATTAATTTATTCTACTTCATCGTTGAAAATACATCATAAAATATGTCCATCATGTTAAATTAAATATTTTATTTCTTTTATTAGTTATTTTTTCCATAATTTACTTTTTGTGACCGTTAATTTAATTTTCCTCTACAACTCATTAAATTAAAGTTTTTTGTTTGTGTATTGAGTAGAAAATAAATTGAGTCGACCACCAATAACCTATAGCCTAGTTTAAACGAAATTTAAATCATATTTTTTTAAAATAGATAATACTAATATTGTTTTAAAAAATTACTTAATATGATATTACTTAATTAAATATAAATAATTTAAGTATATAAATAATATATGTATGAAAATATCGTTAAATATGAATAATTTAACGAGTTAATAGTTTTAATAATTATTCACTTATGCCTCCGCTAATATTTAAAACTCGTTTTAGGCGTAAAGAAAATATACACACATATGAATATCCTTTGTATCTAATTGGATGGGCAACAGACAACTACTATAACTGTCTGCAAACCAATTCTCTTCCTTAAACTCCTCGGCTCTCATATCCAAATTAACTCTCTCAATATTTGGTTTGTTGATGGATGAACATGTCAAAAGGAATGGATCAATATATTTACCACTTTAAATTATCCATAAAAAATTTGAGATATTTCAATTTAGTTTATGTAGAACATGTTTTTTGAATAATTTTTTAAAATTAATATGTTGTGTTAAAAATTATGAAGATAAGTACTAAATTGTTGTTTTTATGAAAAGATAAGTTCTAATTTTTTTATTAGGATAATCATGATTATTTTTATCTTGATACCAAAATAACTAATAATATATGGTACAATTTTTACAAACGGACTACCGTGTTTTTGTGTAATAAATATTTAATTTGATACTTGGTGCGCATTTTCTGTTATTTAAAAATTAACTTGACACGATAGAAGCATTAAAAAAAAAATAATCATATAGCAGGACGTTTTGGACTGTTCGAAGTATAACCAGGTAAAACATACGGCGCCGCACGGATTAGTGCACCAGAAAGCCCGCAGACGCGTTCTAAACCGTTGATTCGTTAATTTTATTATTACTATTATTATTATTTTACTTTTTAAACAATTCAACATTTTTTTTTATCGATATAATATCTTTTGAAAATTATATGTAACGACTATTTCTTAAATAAGTTTGTAACGACTATTTAGTGTTGATTAGATTCTTTTAAATAGGGAAATAGTCTTTTGAAAAGAACTTCTTACATCTATTTTTATTTTATACTTAATAGAGAAAAATTACATATACAAATATATATATATGGATTTTTTTTTAAATATCTCTTTTTTTATCAATCAAATGCTACATATTGAAAAAAATATTATGTCATTGTCCTACATTTTCAATTTAATAGGAGGTTCTTCCCCGAGCAAGCGACCAATGACAATTTCTTTTTTAAATTCAAGAGAAAGTCGTTTCCTCAAGGAGCAACGAGCTAAAAACAATTTTTTTTTTCAAATTTAATAGAGTGTCGCTTCCCAAAGAAGCAGCTTGCTACTAGCAATTGAATTTTTTTTTTTCATTGTAACAATTGTTATTAATTATTTAATAAATTAAAATTAATTAAATTATTTAAAAATAAAAATATTAATAATAAAATAAAATAAAATATATTAATAAATAATAATAATAATAAATAATTATTATAATCATAATAAATAGTTATTATAATTATAATAAACAATTACTATAATTATAATAAATAATTATTATAATTAAAATAATTAAATTATATTATAAGTTTCATATAAAATACATTAAAATTGAAGAAAAAAATACATAAAATTTAAACAAATAATAATAATAATAATAATAATAATAAATTATCGACAAAAATACATTACATTTTAGAAAAAAAACCATCAAATTTTTATCAATGATGTCTATCTAAATGACTTCCAGTTTCACATTTATGATGTTGTCGAATTCGTCTAGCTCTTTGAACGAACATTGATTAGTCATCGACCTCAAACATAACTTATCAATCCGACTTATATTCTCCATCACAACATTATGAACCATCACATCACTATGAACCATACTTTACCCAATTAGAACAAACTCATATGGAAAATTTTCAACTCCATCATCAATCTCCTCCAACAAGTCTACAATGTGATCTTCCCCTTAATGTCTTATATAATATCAACGAGGAATAATTAAGTGATTATAATGAAGAGGATGAAACATATATACTTCGATGAATCATCTGGTAATTCTGACTATGGTATTGATGTTGACGAAAATATGGAAGCAGAAGATCAACCTATCCTACCTAAATTCTATCTATCGTCTCACTTGAAAAATATCAATTTAGATACTCAAGAGCAATTACTTGTTCATTAACGAAGTCTCAGTAGTAGATGAAACTATTGCAGTTGGATTGAAATATCAAAATAAAGACGAATGCTTACGTGCAATCAAACATTGCCATTTAAAACTGAAATGAAAAACATCCCAACTTATCATGATAATAGTTTGATAAATGGGACAAGAAACCATACCAGCTACTCAAATTTAATATATTATTTTCTTCAATTTTAATGCATTTTATTTGAAATTTATAATATAATTTAATCATTTTAATTATAATCATTTTTAATTATAATCATAATAATTATTTATTATTATTATTATTTATTAATGTATTTTATTTTACTTTATTATTAGTATTTTTATTTTGTAAATAATTTAATTAATTTTAATTTATTAAATAACTAATAACAATTGTTAAAATGAGAAGAAGAAAAAAAACAATTGTTAGGTCGCTCTGTTGAGTTTGAAAAAAATTGTCTTCAGCTGGTCGTTAGTCTGAGAAGTGACCTCCTATTGAATTGGAAAACTAAAATAACCACGTAATATATTTTCAATGTGTGGTATTTGAGTAATAAAAAAAAAGATAAATGGATATTTTAAAAAAAACCTATATTTATATATATAATTAAGATAATTCATTAAAATTCATTCATAAGAACAACTCACAAAATTTTCATTTATAAAAACTAATAACACAAATTTTACAATAATTATGATAAAATTAATGTCGACCTCGAGTACCACATTGTCAAGGTTTTCACACGCCTACGAGATTTTGACGACGTTTTGGTACATCACGAGTTTCTTATTCTTCTTGGTACATCACGAGTGATGCAAGAGAACTATTTTTACTTTGAATCATTTGAATATTTGATTTAACGGAGTAAGTGCATTTTCAAAACTTTGTTGATACATATTATTAAGTAACGACGTAGAAGACTCAGGTATATTATAACGAGTATTGCACATGTTATACAATAATTCATATTCGTTTGATGCAAATGATAGTCGATGGTTTTCTTTTTATTGTAGTTGTTGGTTGTCAAAATTAAATTATTCCCCATACGTAAACTCGTAGGATTGATGTAGTGTATGAGAATAAGTATAGGAATGCGGTTGAATGTCAGACAAATTTGATATATAATATTAATTTTGTTGTGTTGTGTTATACAATAATATTAGTTTTCTGAAAAGAATATTGATTAGATTGTGGTGAAGGTTGGAGTAGATTGACACAATGATCAACCAATTAGTTTTCTACAGAAAAATCGTTTGAAAATTTTGTAAAACCAAAATCATTTATTGATAACTTGGTTTAAATTCAACATTTAAAGGCGAAGAATATGATTATCTCGTTCATTTCATTTTTTGTTTTAATTTTTGTAAAATAATGTCCAACTATAGTCAAGTTGTTTATGTAAATTTGCTTTAAGATATTTTTTCATGTTCCTCGGTAGTTCAAATTGTAGTTTTACTCTATCTGTGTGATGTATTCTTGTAGAAACAAATCAAACATTTAGATACATTCTATAGTCAATTGTCTTTTGTATTATCATATGTTAGATATAGGTAGAGTCTACAGATTTGTTAGTAATATATACATAAGAAGAAACAAAATAATAAAATTAAATTAATGATTTAATATATTACATTGTTAACATTCATGCAATTAATTTTTTATCGATAACCAACAGTATAATAATGAAGTGTATCGTCAAATTTCATATTTTTTCCACTATATATATACAAAAATAAATTTGAACGTCAGTGAGTTAATTAATAGTTTTATAAATACAATGTTTACCTTTTTGTGAACAGAAAATGAAGTTCAAGATTATTAATGTATTCAACATCTATAAAGTAGAACTAATTAATAGTTGCATGTTTTTACGTTCCTCAAAACGATTTAGTGCATATGTGTGACATGTATAAGGTTGTTAACATATTCAACATCTACAAAGAAGAATTTTCACCTATATTCGATGAAGGAGATTGACCCATATGAAGTTAAACATTGTATTACAATCTTGAAATGCAAAAAATTAAAAAATGTCATTCAAATAATATTCGTATTAGAACTGAAATGGATGTTAGAGAAAATGTGTCAATAAAATACAAATTATGTCGATTAGCTAGTCGGACTACGTTAGTTAACTAGTCATACTCGAAAACATTGTATAAATATTATGGACAACTCTAGTCAATGTATGTAATTTTTATTATATTTTATGAATGAATTATATTTTATTTATTTAAAATTATTTATATTTAAGTTCCCCTTTAAGTAAAACAACAGTGCGATGCATAGAGCATTAGCTCCAATACAAGGATGAAAAGAGTTTTGGACACGACTCAATTAATATTGTAACGAGGTGATTATTATTTTTTTCATAAACAAAAATATTATTGACGAAAATACAATGACTACTTCAAACCCTTTCAACAATTAAAACAGTCAATACTAAAATTTTGCAAAATTCATGTTCAATTATGTATTCGGAAGTCGATGAAATGACACCACAAAACCAGTCTCATCCATACCAATTGAGAATTAAATAGGGAATATTATGACTGCAGATTTCTATCACCACCAAACCAATTATGTACAACGAGGTGACTATTATAATTAAGTTAGATTAGTCAGTGTATTTATTTGGCTGGAATTAAGAATAATAAACACACTTAGAATATTTATTATCCTTGATAAGTATTAAAGTATGTATTATTTTTTGGAGTAGTCCTCAATTTAAAGGGACCACTTGTGGACCTTAGTAAATGACTGGCTATAGTGGATCATTGTTTTTAAAAAAAATATTTTTTCAGAGTTTAGTTTGTAAATGTCAAAGTTTATTAGTGTTTTTTTTTTGGGTTTATGTTATTTCAGCCCCTCTTATAAATCCAAACACATTTAGGTCAAATTCAATTTGTAATTAAACTTATTCTATTGTTCTCGTTGGGACACATTTATGAACATTTTTTTAAATTGCAGGTATATATATATATATATATATATATATATATATATATATATATATATGAGACTAAAGGCAATATTATTAAATTATAATAACTAGAATGTAGCTTACCATGACATGCTAAAATCAAACTGTGGGTTAATAAAGAGAAAATAGAAACTTAACATAAAAAACATAGTGATACTCTGTCAAATACCCACCCATTTTCCAAAATCATCAAGTTGTATATATCAATATATAAAATATTTTTGCTTGTTGCACTCCTTTATTCACATTGGACTCTTGTCCAATTTGAAAATCAAGCAAATAGATAAGAATGTCCTTAAAAGTTATTTTTAAAATCTACTATTTTCACATGTCGTTTATATTTTTAGTCCTCTTCATCTTCTCACTTTGTCTTTTTATTTTTGGATCAGGAAGCACTTAAATTCCGCATTTTCAAATAACCTCTCTAATTTGAAGTAACTCTCTTTCACTTTCCTTTAGGTGGAAAGTAATGTCTTCTTTCAGACAAATAATTTGTCTTTGAACTTGTTTGCATATGATTTCGTTTTTTGTTTTTCAAAATGTCATTCAACATACATATGTGCAACATTTAATGAAAATGACATAAATTTTATTGTTGATATATCGTTATAACTTGATCTCTAAATAGTTTATGTATGCTTTCGTACGAGGTGGAAGTGGTAAACCATCAACTTCCATCATTTTGTTGGGGAGATGACCATCATTCTTGTTGATGTGTGGTTAGTGTTCAAATATCCATCACAAGCATCATCGTGTTTGGCAAGGATCAAATTGCAAGTGATTATTTGTGTTGTTGGGAGTTGCCAAAATCTTAACGCTCATGTTGAGATCAATATTACACGGTCGTCACAAGTTTTCTGTTTTTTAATCTTAAATGTTTATCATGCAAGTTGTTCACTCTTCAACAACAAAAGTGTATTTGATGTTAGCATTGCATAGTTACACTGCTTTAGTGACTAGATAATTGTGGAGGTTATGGGTGGTGTGATGCTACCTTCTCACATTTGTATGACAATCTATGTGAGTCTAACTTTCATCACACCAAGATGAATTATGTTCACACAAAATGTCAGTCATTTGGCCAATCTTAGCCTACTTGTAGAGGACTTTGGGCGACTATATTGACAAGTATATTAATTGATTTTGTAGGATTTCTCGTCTTTACATCATACAACCAAACCCAATAGATTTAGACACGACAACTCTAAACTCAACAAATCCAAACCCAATAGTTTTGAGGTAATATACGTCATACCACTGTTGGGTATTCAATTATAAATGGTTAGTCCCACATTGATCAAGAATGGAGGTTGTATTGGATATATAAAGAGAATGACCCATAATCCTAATGCCTTAAAGTTTTGGGTTGAGATGTGGTGTTAAGTCTCTTATTAATCCTTGTTTAGCTCATTCCAAATGTTGTGTATGATTGTTGAGATCATAAATGGAAAATGATGCAAAACTATAGAATTCCCAATATGATAAAAGACATGTTGCTTTATATATAGAGAGGTAGATTACCCATTTAACTTAAATGTGATAAATAATTAGTCCATAAAGTTTCCAAATATCTAAACAATGTATACTATATTTGATGGATTTTGGTTTATAAATCTCTTTTTGTTGTGTTAGCTTTGACCATCATTAAAAAATATTAACTTTTTAAATACAAACAAAAAATAAAACGAAAGAATTAATAAAAGTTAACAAAGTTGATGAGTTATGACGTACTATGCAAATAGTTTGGATAGTTAGTTAAGATATATTTAAATCTAAAGTAGTATTAAGAATAAGATATCAATTTCAATAAAAAAAATTCACCTAATCATTAACTTTTTTATACATTTGTTTATAAAATAAATTGATGTGAGAGCATTGAAGGGTAAGGGTGGATGATGATGAGGAAATGAAAGAGAGGATAAACTATGTCAAGAATGATAAATTAGATTTAGTATGAGTGACATATGATAAGATGTGATGGAAGATTAAAGCTTATGTTGAAAAAAATTAGTCCCTTTAGTCTATTAGCACTCTTCATTATGTATTTATCAAACGTGAGAATACAATAAGTAGTATTATTTAGATTTAATTGTAGTATTGATTCTTTTATTTTTATTGATTCACGAAATTGATTTCTTTATTTTAAGTCGACAATTTTGATCTCTCTAGATTTTTGAGCTAAAAAAATGACGATTTGTCGTATTTTAAATAACGCGAGATACAATTCCATGATATAGAACCATTTAGATGCATTAATTATTCATATATCATTAATTAAATTACAAATATGGAAGAAAAAAAAATGAAAGTTGAAAGTTCAATTTTTATTCCAATTTTATGAGTATTAATTATTCTAAATCATAATATTATATGACACGTTATTTAAAATATGTCAAATCGTCATTTTTTTTAGTTAAAAAATTAGAAGGAGAGACCAAAATTATTTACCTTTAAAATAGGGGGACCAATTTCTTAAAGCAATAAAAATAAGATCACTAAAACTGTAATTTAACCTATTATCTATTGAATAACACATTAAAGATGAATATATTGGGTGTGTATGTTTCCGATTTTTTATAGAAAAAATCTATTTTATTAAGCTAAAAATGATTTTTTTTATTCTTTCAATAGTATTTGTTTAAATTTTTTTTTAGAAAATGATTTTGTAAAAAAAACAATTTTTTGTCTAAACTAAAAAACTAATAAGCTCATCTTCTTCAAATCTCTTATGGGATAAATGTGAAACTTTTAAAAAACACAAATTTTTAGGTAAAATTTGTTCAAAATTACGTGGTTGTCCTCGCATTATTTTGAAATTTCAAAAATACCTTTATATAGGTTTGCTTCTTCCATCAATTGATTTGTATTTAAAAATCAATATGTGTGGCTATGTTGTTGTCCAATTTGTGTGCAACGAGGTTTTCTTCATTGCGATTGCATCACCATGGTCGTCTATGATATTTTTCTCATTACATCTTCTATACTATGTGATGTGAATTTGAGTGCTTCCATAAGAGATTGAAGATTTAACCAAGTGATTTATTGAGATAAAATGATAAAATAAAAGGGGAAAAGAAACAAACAATCATGTGTTATATGGAAAAGATGAAGAAGGCATCACAATCAAGGAAGATTGGTAAGTCAATGTGGAATCGCCACAATGGTAAGTAATCCATTGATAAGATTCAAGCAAGATCTAATCCAAGAACTCAAAGCAAGTTCTAACGAGAGGCTCTCAATACCACACGATATGGATTTGAGTGTTTCCTTAAGAGTTGAAGGATCTAACCAAGTAATATTTTTAAACAAAGTACCAAATAAAATGAAGAACACAAAAAAGAAAATATGGAGAAGGAATGAAATGGTAGAAATTGTCACACTCCACAAGGAATGATAAGATCAAGGTAGAATCACCACAAGAGTAAGAGACTATTTATAAGATTCAAATTTAGTTCAAAGAAGAACCCTAGAGAGAAGAACACAAAAAATAAAGTACCAAATAAAATGAAGAACACAAAAAAGAAAATATGGAGAAGGAATGAAATGGTAGAAATTGTCACACTCCACAAGGAATGATAAGATCAAGGTAGAATCACCACAAGAGTAAGAGACTATTTATAAGATTCAAATTTAGTTCAAAGAAGAACCCTATAGAGCATTTATCTAATCTCACCCAAAATGTTTTCTTCTTTTCAATAAAAGTCCCCCTTCTTCTATGTTATTTGTTACCAAACTCTTCCACCAATAAGTCTTTAGGTTTGTACTTCCATCTCATTTTTAGCTATTGGATAGAACATTTTCTTTTGTTTTAGTTTCCATTTTTTGATATTCGTAAGCAAGGTTTTTAAAAAACAGTATACGATCAAGAAAACATTGCGACAAAAAGTTAAAAAGTTGTGGCCGTTACTACTTTTTTCCATTTTAAGGATGTGAAAAAAAAAATCATCGTTTTTTTTTTTAAAAAATTCAAATGAATGAAAAACACATTTTTAAATGTATTTAAATATTATCTTACCTGTTTTACTAATTTTGATCTTCTCTCATATCTCAACCAATATTATATATTATACCATAGTACAAATAATATTAATAAGATTTATGCGGTAGTTTACTTAATTCACACCATGACGACCACAATCCGTAACGTAACTTGCTTAACGATTGAAATTACAAAATCTTTAACACATTTGCAAATGTAACTGCTACATATTAAATTTTTATGTAAAAAATTGTTATATTTTTTAATTTAGAATATCTTCTTTTTCTCAATTTTTAATGAATAAACTTAATTATAGTTTTGGTTTCATTATTTTTTTACTTCTTACTTCAAAAATTAGTAACTTGGAAGATTCGTTGATAAGCTACAATCATATGAAATATTATATGATACACTATTCACGATTTTCATTGTCCTAGAAGTTATATCAAGATCAAGGTGACCCTAATTTAGAACCTGATTTTTGAACTATGTAATAATGGATTTAAAATTGCTATACTCATTATGTTGTGTTTGCTTTGAGCTATCTTTTTATGTCTTATACAGTAATTTTATAGTTTAAAAAATTATTTTTGCATATATTCAAACAAATTAAAAATTATTTAAATACAATAACTTATGTAGTTATAAACAAATAGAATATCAATTCAAATATTTTCTTAAAAATTTATAAGTTTATTCTTAAAATCATTTTAAACAAAATCAGTTTTATTTTAATCAATAAAAAATGCGTCCATGCCAATTTTTTATTTTATTTTTATTCACTTTAAATATTCAAATTTAAAATTGTGAAGTTTACTTATTTGAGTTATTTCCATTCCTAATTTGAGAAATCGGGGAAGCAAAACTTGCTCACAAACTTAATTGAAACGCGTTTTTTGGGACAACAAATCCAAACGATTCAGCAATTCTTCCCTCCTTTCCCAATATCTTACCTCGTATTTCCGATCAGATCCTCACCACCTCAAATCCACCTACCCCCCCTATTTGCTAAACACACCACGCATGGTCTCGTTCCATCTCTAGGGTTTCCCCTTGTTCCTCCTCACACAAATTCTCACTTTCAATTCTTCAATTATCGTACATATACATGCTAAATCGCTTAATTCTTGAAAAAAAATGTACAGCAATTTCAAAGAACAAGCCATAGAGTACGTGAAACAAGCCGTTCACGAGGACAATGCTGGTAACTACGCGAAAGCTTTTCCCCTTTACATGAACGCTTTGGAGTATTTCAAGACTCATCTAAAGTATGAGAAGAACCCTAAGATTCGAGAAGCTATTACGCAGAAATTCACCGAGTATTTGCGTCGTGCTGAGGAGATCAGGGCTGTGCTTGATGATGGTGGGCCTGGTCCGGCTTCCAATGGAGATGCTGCTGTGGCTACGAGGCCCAAGAGTAAGCCCAAGGATGGGGAAGGTGGAGGTGATGGAGAGGATCCGGAGCAGGCGAAACTTAGGGCTGGATTGAATTCGGCGATTATTAGGGAAAAACCTAATGTGAAGTGGAATGATGTTGCTGGGTTGGAGAGTGCCAAACAGGCTTTGCAGGAAGCTGTGATTTTGCCTGTGAAGTTTCCTCAGTTCTTTACTGGTTTGTTTAGCTTCATCATCACTATGTCATTGCCAAATTGAAAATTATTGTCGTTGTTGATGTGTTATCTATGAATATAAAATTTCAAATATAGACACAAGACACCGGACTGACACGTGGACATATGTATTAATTTTAGAAAATGAAAGCAATTGGATGTAACCACATTAAGGGTAATTGATTTATTTGAGCTTATCTACTAGCAGAAACACTTGTGGAATTGTTTAGGAGAATTTATGAGACCAACTAATGACATGCTAATAAACTGTTTTCAGCTTATTTCCATAAGTTCTCTAGGATAATCTATGGAAGGAGCTTATGCCTTATAGCTTTTATGAAAACAGTTTGACTATATTTTGTCTTTTGTTATAGAAATAACATTTACATATGCACTTATATGATAAGTGCTTCATTAAACTGTTTGTCTCCAAACAGGGACTGTTGGTGTATTGTCGGACACAACACCGACACACCTTCAATCTGAAATGTTGGTGCTATTTAAGGCTTGCTGCCTTCTCAATTTTAGCTTCTATTTTAGTCACTAAATTTACATAACTGAAAGTAATTATGCACAATGAACTAGATTGACTGTGGTTGTGTGTCTTTATGGGGGAGGAGATAGGATAGGATATGGATATCAAGGATTGAGCATGTGATTTATTATATGCAAGGATAAGCTTTTTCCATTTGAAAGTTGGCTAGTTTGTTAATTTGTTTATTGACTTTGTTGGAGGACGGAGTGAACGATTTCTAGTTTTTAATCAAAGTGTAAAGATATATTCTGTTTAGGTCCTCCAAATTTATTCATGCTCTATTTCATTAAATGTTTATTCTGTTTTCTGTGGTCTCTTTCAGGTAAAAGACGACCGTGGAGAGCATTTTTGTTGTATGGACCTCCTGGAACTGGTAAATCATATTTAGCTAAGGCAGTTGCAACTGAGGCTGATTCCACATTTTTCAGGTAAAACTGTTCTATTGTTTACCTGAACAGAAATTTTTTTGTAGATTACAAGGAAAATCCTTGGAATGAAATAATAAATTCACAAGTTGAAACTTGAAAAATATATTATGCATAGCATGCCCTTTTGTAGGCCTTAAAACTTGAATTGCAAGTAAGCGATCTCAGGACTTTGCCTAGCATTTGGTATCTCAGTTGAGTTCTAAAACAATCATATTTGCCTCAAACACTAAAAACCTATGTAGAGTATACATTCCTAACAAGTCTTATTGAAACTACTCTATTATTGCTAAAAGATTTCATCATTATTTTACTTGACTTGATTTATCCTCTATCATTTTTTGACTTTATATAGGGATAAGATAAAGATTGAAGGAGTTGATATGAAAACAATGTAGCTTCTTTGTTGAAAGCACAGCTAAAAATTTGAAAAATTGTGATGTATGTTGCTATGGGTCATTAATAATTGCTGATTGCATTGCATTTAGTAAATGACATGTGCAACCATTGCAACTGTCTTCAAATCCATCCTTTAGTTTTTTTATGTTCCTTATTCGACATAAAAATTGTTTACCACGAGAACTTGAGCTATATTTGATCTATTGAAAGATATCTTATGTATTGTTATGAATTAGCTCCATAAGTGGACATATTCTTGTGAGCATTTTTAACTTTTGAATTCTTCACCAGTATTTCTTCATCAGATCTTGTGTCAAAGTGGATGGGTGAAAGTGAAAAGCTGGTTTCAAACCTTTTCCAAATGGCCCGAGAAAGTGCCCCCTCTATCATATTTATTGATGAAATTGATTCCCTATGTGGTCAGCGTGGAGAAGGCAATGAGAGTGAAGCTTCAAGACGAATCAAAACAGAACTTCTGGTGCAGATGCAGGTAATAGTTTTATGGTGAGGATATGTTGATAAGCATAGCTTAGTAATCAGTTTAGTAGGTTATGCTTGAATTGCCTCATGCATAGCTTAGTCTCAGTTATACAGTGTAATATTTGTATCTTTTGTTAAAATATATTTCCAAATCATACAGGAAAAACAAATTTTTTTTCTTGTATGTTTTAATATAAACCCATTTAAGTGCATGCTTGTATTTATGGTTTATTTTTAAAAGTAGGTTTCCTTGGTTGCTGTTTACTGTCTGATACAATTGCTTTTTCAATTTCAGTTCTCAGATAATTTCTGGATGCTTGTTAATTCGTAATTCATGCTTCAATTTTCTATGTTGGAGTAAAAATTATTGGGTATTTCAAGTGTGAAATTTGAAATAAAGAAGTCCCACGTCCACATATAATGAACTAAATGAAGAGTAAATAAGAGGTTAGACCCATTAACCCAGCCCCTTAAGGTTTTGGGAACAAATGTAGTCAAAGTCTCTTGATGCTCCCCTAAAAAGTTCTTTACAAAATAAACTAAGCCTTCATTTTAAACAATATTTTCGATGAACTTTTCTTGTTTTAGCATGAGAGGCCAGACCATATTAGTGGAATAGTTCAATAAGATTGGGTTGTTTCCTGCTGGCCCTGCTTCTTATTAGTACATTGGTTCAACTCTTTTTTGCAACACTTGAAATATCATTAATTCCATGCTTTTCCCTTGTTCGGCATATTGTGGTTTCAAAACAATTCTAAGTCCAGCAGCTAAATTTACATCCATTGTAATATTGGGTCTAGTTTGTTTGCTTTGATACACTTTTTTGTTCTAAGCATTTTTGTAGTTTCCGATATTTATGATTTATTTTTTCTCTTTTGTATTACTCTGTAGTTAATGTAGTTTATCCACTTTACATTGTAGGGTGTAGGAAACAATGACCAGAAAGTTCTTGTTCTTGCAGCAACAAATACACCTTATGCTTTAGACCAGGTGCGACAAATAATTCTATTTATATCACCCCATACAGAATCGATAGAAAGCTAATTTCACTTATCAATTTGTATTTCCAGGCAATAAGGCGTCGTTTTGATAAGCGTATATATATTCCACTACCAGATTTGAAGGCTCGCCAACACATGTTCAAGGCAAGGGCAATATGCATGATTATCAAATGCTGAATTTTATTGTGATATATAAACTTAGCAAATGGTTTGACGGTGTTTTTTTTTGGCATGATAAATTGAGCAGGTGCATCTTGGAGATACTCCTCATAATTTGACTGAAAGTGATTTTGAATACTTGGCTAGCAGGACAGAGGGGTTTTCAGGTTCAGATATATCTGTCTGTGTAAGTTTTTAACTTGTAAAATAAAATAACTGGTATCAATAATCTTTCACTTGTTAGTAAAGTAAAATCTTTTATTTGGATGAATTTCTTTTAAAAAGCTTTTTATCTCTTCTTCAGGTGAAGGATGTTTTGTTTGAACCTGTTCGCAAAACCCAAGATGCTATGTTCTTCTTTAAGAGCCCCGAGGGTATGTGGATCCCATGTGGACCAAAGCAACAGGGGGCAGTTCAAACTACAATGCAGGATCTTGCTACAAAAGGACTTGCTTCTAAGGTATTCAAGATACTATATATTGGCAATGAGATTTGTTTTTGGGATTAGAATTGGAAAATAGAGTTGCTATAGTTTTTGACTAGGTTGTTATACATATCTTTAATTGAAGCCAAGGAAATACTTACCACATTAAAACTTATGCAGATCCTTCCACCCCCTATTACGAGAACAGATTTTGAAAAGGTTTTGGCTAGACAAAGGCCTACAGTAAGCAAATCTGACCTTGAGGTTCATGAGAGATTCACAAAGGAGTTTGGAGAAGAAGGTTAATGCAGATGAAATTATTCATTTGCAAAATATCCACACTGGTTTTAGATATGTTGTTAAGTAATTTACTAATTTGTTTAGCTGTTGGATCAAGGGAAATGCATCCTTTTTATGTTATTTTGGGGGATGTGAGGTTCCCCTTTCTGCGGAGATTGATTTATAAAAGTGGATACTCATTTTGCTTTTCCTGAATTGTGTATATTGGAATCCGAAATGATTAGAAAAACTTGTGTCATGGTGGTTGCTTATTATGTTGGTATGCTATCCAGGCTGCACGGCATTTGCTGTAGTTAAAGGTTGTATTTTTCAGTTTTCAAGATGGCTAATATATTCAGTAGCTATGCCGCACCGAACTATGCTGCAAAGTCTGCAAGACATACTGAATTCATTAATTAAAGAGGCTGGTTAGGATATGGTACTAAATCATAAAATCTGTTACTAAACAATAACTAAATGTGATGATAGAATGCTTTGTGACTTTACTTTATAATTCAACAGCTAAGTTCCTTCTGAAAATGCATGTAAATAATCTCAAGCAGTGCATATGGACGTAATTCACTGGTTTTTCATTCTATTTTGGGTAAGTCAATAAATTGGGATTTCTGTATATAGCCAATCGAATCAATCTTTATATTTTGTCTCACTGAAATTGCAGTGATGCAGTGGTTCAAAATGTTTAAACAGATTCCATCATCAGTTCTTCCGTGTTTATTTGGAGTCATGGATAAGAGATTGATGTATCAATAACAATATTACTTTTAAAGTTAGGGAAATGTTAATAGGTACCCTTTAATTCAGTTTATTAATTGATATAATATTGAAAAATTTCTAAATCTAGAATTCAATAATGAAAGTTAATGAATAAATAACAGTTAAATTAAGGAGAAAGAGTGTTATATACTTGTATGCAATAAATATCTCTGTTTTCTGATGTATTTTGACAAATAATTAAATTAATTATTAATTGTCTTGAATCAGTTCATCAGCAAAATTGGCTGGGACATTAGAGGATTTCTACAATCAGTTAACAACTTATAGAAATGCTACGAATTTTTGTCATAGCAATATTGAAGGTATATTTTCTGAAAGTTCTGTTGATGGATCATCCTTCACAAGTTGAAGAACCAAATATAATAGTACTTGGGATTTCAATTCCTAATCCAACAAGTCTCTTTACATGAAGCTTCCACTAAAATTTATGCTTCATGGATTCTTCGGCAAAACCGGTCTAATGCACATGGTGCTTAAGCATCTTCAAATCAAAACATTATAGCCCTAATATCACCAGTAGTCTCCACATGAGCACAATCCATTTTTAAAGTGATGAAACCGATTCGAATCTCTGACAACGATATATCTCTGTTCAATGAGTGATACTAACTTGATATAGTTATGACAATCCCCACAGACCCTAAGATTCTTCACAATCTGGATAGGAATTTCAGGAACTGTAGCTATTAACCCGAAAGCAAGAGCAAGCCTTTCACTATGGTGAGAAAGAATAGTTTCTTTTTGTTCATCTTCAATATCATGAAATACATAGTTTGTATCAGGTTGATAACCTGCATCTTTCAACCTGATACTCAACTCTGAAAGTCTTGAGTAAATTTGGTTTGACAAAGGGTGTGTCAAATCACCAGCCAAGAATGAGTATGTCTTGTTTTTCACCTCAATCCAGCTATACCCTGGTTCTTTTTTCACTTTTCTCTTATCCATCAGTTTTCTCACATTGGTTCTTTCTTGCCAGTTTCCTGATGCAGCATACAAATTAGATAATAATACATATGCAGCCGAGTCTTCCGGCTGCAGAGAAATAAGTTTTTCAGCAGCGAGTTCACCAAGATCTACATTGTGGTGTACTCGAGCGGCTCCCAAGAGAGTGCGCCACACGGTTGCACCAGGAGGAAATGGCATCTCGTCTATGATATGCATGGCTTTTTCCAGCATCCCTGCACGACTATAGAGATCGATCATGCAAGAATAGTGCTTCATTGTTGGATTAATGTGACGATCATTGATCATTGAATTGAAGTACTCTTGACCTTTGTCCACTAGGCCAGCATGCGTGCATGCAGTAATGACTCCGATGAATGTTACAGCGTCCACTTCCATGTTTCGTCTTTGCATCTCATCGAATACCTCTAAAGCTTTCTTGGCCTGGCCATGCTGTGCATACCCAGAGATCATTGAGTTCCAAGAAACCAAGTCCCTCTCATGCTGTCTTTTGAAAACTTCATGTGCGCTATCGATATTGCCTCTCTTTGCATACATGGTAACAAGAGCACTACTTACACATAAAGAATTGTTTAATCTCATCTTAATCGCATAGGCATGGAATTGTTTTCCTTGTTCGGATGCTGCAGTAGGAGCAGCACATGCGTTAATGATGCTGGAAAAGGTAAACTCATTTGGTTTGATCCCCTCTTTTATCAATTGGTGGAAAATTTTAGCAGCTTCTTCAGTTTCCCCTGTTTGTGCATACCCTGCTAGCATTGCTGACCATGCCATTAAGTCCTTTGCTTCAATTACCTCAAAAACTTTTATAGCATCATTAATATTTCCTAGTTTAACATAAGCATCTAAAAGTGAAGTTCCCACCGAAGAGGACTTTTCATAATTAGTTTTGATAACTTCAGCATGCATTTCAGAAACGAAAACAGTATGCTGCACAGTAAGGATAGCAGAATATGTGAAATGATTTGGTTTGACACCTTCCCTCCTCATTTGGGAAAACAAATTCACAGCCTGATCCGTGCCACCATTCTGCAAGTAACCACTGATCATAGCAGTCCATGACACCACATTCTTACCGTCTTCCAGCAACAAGAATAGACTAAACGCGTCGTCCATTTCCTTGCACTTACTCAACGCTACCATGAGTGTAGTTACGACACTTTGGTGTGTAATAAAACCACTCTTCAGAGCCTTACACTGCATTATTCTTACTAACATCAATTCTCTAATACTAGCACATGACTTAATAACACTAGCAAATGTCATATAAGTAGGCTTAGCCCCTGCAAGTAGCATGCTATTAAAAGTTTCAAAAGTCTTTAAATCCTGTCCATTTGTCACATGTCCCGCAATCATGCTATTCCAAGACACCCAATCCTTATTCTCCATTTTATCAAAAACCTCTCTAGCTTCTCTTAACATCCCCAACTTTGAATACAAACTAATCAGAGAATTGCACACAGGTATTTCCGCCTCGAAACCATGCTTCACAACCATGGCATGAACTTGCAATCCTTTATCAAAACCACCCTCTTTGGCCAAAGCTGCAATAACAGTAGAAACAGTAAACTGATTAGGCAAACACCCCTCAAATTGCATCTGACAGAACAATTCCCACACATAATCATTGAGTCCGTTCCATGAATAACCCGCGAACAACGAAGTCCAAGACACAACATTCCTCTCACCCATTTCATCAAAAACTCTCCTTCCATCACTAACAGACTCAGTTTTCATATACATATCAACAAGGGAAGTTCCTACACTAACATGATTCGATAGGCCAAATTTAAGGCATTGGCAATGAACTTGTCTACCCAATGTCCCATCAAAGGAACAAGCACAAAGTTTAAAAATACAGGACAATGTGGACTCATCAGGCGTTAAAGAAGAACGAAGAAGAGACACAAATAGGTGGAATGCTTCTTTGGTTTGGTTATTGCGAGAGTAACGGAAGATTAACTGGTTATGTTCTTTGAGGTTTATAAGAGGAATTTTGTCGAACAGATTATGTGCAATGTGAGGATCAGTGTCGCATAAAGAGGTACTGGGATTCAGTGCAACAGAAAAACGTTTGAGTCTGAGAAATGGGTTAGTTGAAGTGTTGGTGAGTGCCCTTAAAGAGGGGTTCAGAATCATGCTATTTTGTATTTGAAAAATTATTACTATGAAGATGGAGACAAAGTTTTAGCAGGGTCTGCCAGGGTGCGAGGATATTGAGAATGATTGCATACGTTTTTTGAGGTTTGCAGCGAAAAGCACGCGCGTGTGTAACGCTCACAAGTTTGGAGCTGGATACTCTCCAAGATTTTATTATTTTCTCGATTTCTTTTATCATTTATTTTTTTTATTATTTTAATGATTTAAAGTTAATATTTGTGTTTATTTTTTATTTGTGTATATTTCACTTATATATGTGAAGTGTTTTCTATAATTCTTTTGAAAACTTAAAATAAATATTACTTAATAAAAAAGTAGTATTATTAAGTTTCAAAATATAAATAAAAAAAAATAAAAAAAAATTCATATATTTAATTTAAATTTTGAGTCAATAATACAATTGAGTAATTTTAATATTTTGAATGTGATTTAGAATTTTAAATTATTTTTTTTAATTTATGTTTATTTTATTTTTGTTGTGAAGTGTTCTCGATAATTCCTTTAAAAAATTAAAATAAATATAACTTATTAAAAAATAGTATTAATAAATCTTAAAATATAAATAAAATTAATAAAAAATACATATATTTAATTTAAACCTTTAATCAATAATATAAATTGATAATTTTGGTACTTCAAATGTGATTTAGAATTTCAATTTTTGTTTTTAAAATTAATTGGATAATTTTGCTCATTTGGCTCCAAAGGTGGGTGTGGTCTTTTGTCCTTTTAATAATTCTTTAAAATTAAGAAAAATCTTTCTATTATTTTTTAGGGTTACTTTAGTTTTGTTTTCGCTTTCAAAAAAGAAAATTGGTAAACCCTTATTCGAGTCTACTACACATGTCAAAATCAGCATTTTAATTTTACTATTTACACACTGATTCTGATTTTCACTACTGCGTAGGAATCTCGTAGGTTTTCAGCAACTGAGTGAACTTCTCAACTCCTTCCACTTCCCCCAAATTCAAACCTTTTCAAATTATTTCAAAGGAATTGAATTTGCAACAACCAGAGTTGAAAATATAAACTATTTTTACCGTGAAAAAAATTGAATTTTTTTTTTCTTCTGGGAAGATGATTGCAGAAAAACCTAGTTGGGTTAGACATGAGGGTATGCAAATTTTCTCCATTGATGTTCAACCTGGTGGTCTCAGGTTCGCCACTGGTGGTGGTGACCATAAGGTATGAAATTTTTCTGAAGATTTTTGATTTTTTAGCTCTTTTAAAGCATTGGGATTGTTGCTATTGTTCTTGATTTAATGTGCACTTGTACTTCATGTGTACTACGTGACACCAGCACTAGACACAACACTAACACCGACATGTCGACATTGAATAATTTGAGATACTGAATTAATTGAATGTAATCAAACTGTTGGTGTTGTGCCGGTCACCTATAGACGTCGGACACCTGAACACATCATGGATTAGAGGTGCCGGTGCTACAGAGTTGGTTAAACATTGATTTGCATCATTTCATGGTATGCTAGAGTAAGCATTGCTTCCTAGACTAGATACACAATGAGCTTGTCAGTTATTAATCTAGACTAGATACACAATAGAGTAAGCATTTCATATAAACTTAAAAAAGCATTGCTTCCTAATGAGCTTGTCAGTTATTAATCTAGACTAGATACACAATTTAGCTTAAGAAACCAAATTTTCATGGTGTCTTCTGTTGAATCACTTTTCATATTGTATATTTGTATTTAGATACTGCCAGCTTAGTGTTATGAGAAATGATTTGTGGACATTGGATTGTGACGTCCGACACCGTATAAAACTTTTTTAATTGTTTACTAACTTTTTTTCTCTCCTCAATTTGCTCCTGGGGGTGTGCATACTCATTCTGCTTGTATTTTATCAGTGTCGCCATACAGTTCCAAATCTGATGTTCAAATAACACTGCCCTAGTGTTATGTGAGGCCTGAAACATATAACTTATTCCAAAGTTTCTTGGTTCTCTTATCTTTCTTTGATTTCATAACCTTGATGTGTGTACCTTTAATATTGGTTTTCCACTGTTTGATAAAACTGACTTCAACCTTCAGTGTAGGATTTTAGATAGGATCATTTTGTTCAAATTTTACTTTCTTGATGTGTTTGAAGGATTTGAACTGGTTTTAACATTTATAATCACATTCTCAACTATGTTTTGTGCAGGTTCGGATATGGAATATGAAGTCCGTTAGTACAGACATGGAAAATTATGACTCTTCTCAAAGGCTTCTTGCAACCCTGCGTGATCACTTTGGATCTGTCAATTGTGTTAGGTGGGCCAAGCATGGAAGATTTGTTGCATCAGGGTCTGATGATCAGGCGATATTAATTCACGAAAGAAAGCCTGGTTCAGGAACCACGGAGTTTGGCAGTGGAGAGCCTCCAGACATTGAAAACTGGAAAGTTGTTATGACTCTGAGAGGGCACTCTGCTGATGTGGTAATGGAATTGCTTTTCCTTTTTCAACCTTTTGTCTTTTTCAAAAATACTTTTATCCTATTAGCTTAACAATGCTGGCTTTTTTCTCTTTCGAATTGAGTGAACCAAATGTGTCATCTAAATTGGTCTCTTGCTCCTAATCCGAATGCTTTTTACATTTTCAATTATCATCATTAACTTGGGATATATTTGTCCATGCTTAAAGTAGGTGGATCTTAATTGGTCTCCTGATGATTCTGCTTTGGCTAGTGGGAGTTTGGACAACACTATCCATGTATGGAATATGAGCAATGGCATTTGCACTGCTGTTCTAAGGGGCCACTCTAGCCTGGTTAAAGGGGTTGCTTGGGATCCTATTGGCTCTTTTATAGCAAGTCAATCCGATGATAAAACTGTAATTATTTGGCGAACTAGTGATTGGAGTCTTGCTCATAGGACCGATGGTCATTGGTCAAAATCAGTAAGTTTCTCACTATTTATTTTTTTAATTATTTTTGATCCAATTCAACTTTCTATTTCCTAATTAATGTTTCCTTTTTTTCAGCTTGGATCAACCTTTTTCAGGCGGCTTGGATGGTCTCCCTGTGGTCATTTTATTACCACCACTCATGGTTTCAAGAAGCCTAGGCATTCGGCCCCTGTTCTTGAGAGAGGGGAATGGTCTGCAACATTTGATTTCTTAGGACACAATGCTCCAATCATTGTGGTGAAGTTCAACCATTATATGTTTAGTAAGAATTCCTCCTCTAATGCTCAGGAAGCAAAATCTGCATCTGCCGGGTGGACCAACAGTGCTTCCAAGGCTGGATACAAAGAGCAACAGCCTTACAATGTCATAGCCATCGGAAGTCAGGATCGAACTATAACAGTGTGGACTACTGCAAGTCCCCGTCCTCTATTTGTTGCTAAGCATTTTTTCACTCAAAGTGTTGTAGATTTATCCTGGTATTTTTCTTCATCCCTATTTGTTGCATGTCATGCATTTGATGTCATGTATATATTATTTTTTTATTAATATATTTTGACTTACTATTTCACTGACCGAGTCCTCCTCATTTTTCTTCTATTTTGTTTTTTAAACAGGAGCCCTGATGGATTTTCACTTTTTGCATGCTCCTTGGATGGATCTGTAGCTACATTTCATTTTGATGTAAAAGAACTTGGTCAGAGATTAGATGATGGTGAGCTGGACGAGTTGAAGAGAAGTCGTTATGGCGATGTAAGAGGCTGCAAAGTAAACTTAGCAGAAAGTCCGGCACAGTTACTGCTAGAAGCAGCTACTACCAAGAAAACACCTAGCAAAAAAGTGGTTTCTGATGTCCAACAAAACAAGACAATGTCAAAGGCTTGTGTTAGTGAAGGGGACACTGCAAAGAATTCCAAGCCTCAAATTGACGATGGTAAGAAGAGTGGAGGTCCTGTTGGTGATGAATCAAACATTCTTACAACCTCTGGTCGGATTTCTAGTCCTGTGAAGCAAAAGGAGTATAGACGCGCTGATGGCCGTAAAAGAATCATTCCAGAAGTAGTCGGAGTGCCTGCTCAGCCGGAAAACATTTCTGGTGCACCTCAGCAAGCTCCTGAGTTTCCTCTTGTCACTTCTGAACACAGAAAGGATTCTGATAGAGCTATTTCTAATGCTGATGACATTAGAGCAAGTTCATTGGGAGGAACTAATATCAGACATTCAGATTTAAAAGAACGTTCCGGGGTTACTGCTAAGGCCACGATTTCTGAGGGCCTGATAATTGAGAAAGTTCCAGATTCTGCTGGTGATGGAAGCATCAATGTTCAGCAGTTGGGAAATTCAATGGCTTCTAGTTCTTTAGCAGCTTGTAGTGCTGTACTTTCTATTAGAGTATTTGACAAGAAAGGAGGGGAAGATACTTCACCTATTCTTTTGGAAGCATGCCCAAGAGAACAACACACGGTAAATGATATTGTAGCAGTGGGAAATACGTCAATGATGAAAGAAACAGAAATTGTATGCACAAGGGGAGCTCAAACACTTTGGTCTGATAGGATATCAGGAAAAGTTACTGTTTTAGCCGGCAATGCAAATTTCTGGGCAGTTGGGTGTGAAGATGGATGTCTGCAGGTAAAATAGTTTTACTACATTTATTATGTGTATACATGGTCCTTTTTTTACTACAGATTTTCTTTCAACATTTCTGAAAATGATTTATGGGTAAGATTGAGATCTTATGCTATCTCTACTTTCTGTCTTTTGCTTCCTTTCGAGAAGATTTACACAAAGTGTGGGAGACGAGCGATGCCTACCATGATGACAGGATCGGCAGCGACCTTTGTAGACTGTGATGAGGGCTGGACATTGTTGCTGGTGACAAGAAAAGGATCCCTTTATTTATGGGATTTATTTAACCGAACTTGTCTCCTTCAAGATTCATTAACTTCTTTAGTTGCTTCAAGTCCTAACTCGTCCACTAAAGACGCAGGTACTGATACCATCTATTACATACAATTGTTTGATAATAGGAATACTTTGTTTTCAACAAAGTGGTCATTGTTATAGTTTTTTCGCTGTGCGATCTTATTCGTTGACGCTGTTATTTTAAATTTTACCATTTCTCTTCAGGAACTATTAAAGTTATATCTGCAAAGCTATCGAAATCTGGTTCACCTCTTGTTGTGTTGGCTACACGCCATGCTTTCCTATTTGACATGAGTGTCAAGTGTTGGCTGAGGGTTGCAGATGATTGCTTCCCTGCATCAAATTTTGCCAGCTCTTGGAGTTTGGGTTCAATTCAAAGTGGCGAGCTGGCTGCTTTACAGGTTGATCTTAGAAAATATTTGGCTCGAAAACCTGGTTGGACAAGGTCTGTATGGATTGCCATCTATTTTTTACATATTCGGTTCATAATTTGAAAATGCTATTATATGGTGTATGAATAATTGGATATGAAATTGAGTTAAGGTGGTATAGAAGGTGGATTGATGAAGACTATGATATACTAGTCTCATCTTCATATGTTAAAGCATACATAAGTTTGAAAATGTCCACAAAATGTGCATGTTATCTACGTGTTTGACCTCGTGTTCTGTATTTATTTTCTCCCCTCCCTCTTTATATTAATTTTTATGGTGAAAGGAACACTTACTAAATACGAATATCTTGACAGAGTGACTGATGATGGAGTGCAGACACGTGCTCATTTGGAATCTCAATTGGCTTCTTCCTTGGCTTTGGGATCTCCGAATGAATATCGCCAATGCCTATTGTCCTACGTACGCTTTCTTGCAAGGTATTATTCATCTCTTTTTCATTTAGATATTTATTTAGTGCAATTTAAGCATCGTATTCTTCTTGCATTTTTTTCCTGATAATTATCTTATTGTACTTGCATGAGCATGCATTTCTACATGCATTGTGTGTCCTATATAAATGTCGCATGTCGTTTTCTACTCCCCCCAGCCACTAACCCTCTTGCTGTCTGTCTCCTAGCCATCCAACTATTTACATTTTATATTTGATTTATTTCATTTATAATCTTTTGACTGTGTCCTCACTATGTTATCTAATTTGCATGATAACTGCTCTTAAAATGGATGGAACACAATTTTTTGTGATCTTCAAGATTTTTTTTTTAATTAGGAAGATGCCATATATATTTATTTAGAGATTGTAATCATAAATCTTAGTTTTAAGTACTTCGTTGTAATTATATATGCACATTTTGTGTTCTGTGATTGTGGACTATTGCAGACTAAAAAATGATTATGAAATGATTGCAGAGAAGCAGATGAATCTCGATTACGGGAAGTCTGTGAGAGTTTCCTTGGACCTCCAACAGGGATGGCTGAGGAAGCATCTTCAGATTCAAATAACTTAGCATGGGATCCTTTTGTCCTTGTAAGCTTTACTAGCTCCAATAACATATTTCTTTGTTGTCCATATAAGATGTCATACTCTAACAAGATGCTGGAATCTCTATCGTCCAACAAAACTTACAAGATTGTTGAACCACACAATTGCTTCTTTATCTCAAATTTTCTTACTGGATTTTTGTAGGGAATGAGGAAACACAAGCTCCTTAGGGAAGACATCCTTCCATCCATGGCATCAAATAGAAAAGTTCAGAGATTGCTTAATGAATTCATGGACCTGATATCTGAGTATGAGATAGTTGACAAAAATCAAGACCAAATGAATCTCAAGTTATCTTCACTGGCAACCAATACAATTGAGAGCAGTTCACTAGCAATAGACAAGGAGGACTGTGCTCAAGCAAAACTGGATTAGAAGTATTGTAAGTTGTAATCATGCAGTCATAGATGATCAACTGGAAAAATGTTTAAACAAAATTTCCTCCAGCACTCACAGAATGTATGAAAATAAAAATGCATTATAATTCCTACATTGTCACATCTTGGCCAACCAATGTTCTCAACACTTCCTCCAGCACTTCTAGCACATTGGTCAACCAACCAATGTACTTCAACACCTAGCACATTGGTCAACCAACCAATGTACTTCAACACTTCTCGGACCTTTAGTTTGCCTCAGTCTTCTTAGATTTGCCATATCAACATAAACATGCATTATAATTCCTACAGTGTCTTAGTCGAATGTCTAATCAACTTTTTCTAAGAGTTTATTGAAACATTCAATCCAAATGGTCCTGTTTATTCAAATGGGTTAGCTGCAAATGTTATTTCACAGCTATCTTTGTTTTGAATCTCAACCTTCACCCCTCCTTTGTTACTGCAACTCTTAATGTTGGGGTAATTTGTGTGTAATATTTTTACTATATTTTTCCTTTCTTCATGTATAAATTGTATGGTGGAAGAAAAAATACAGTTAGAATATTACAAAAAAATCACTCCAACATAGCTTTAATTATTTGAGTTTTGCGTGAATAAGCACAACAACACTCTACTTGGATTTGTTGTGATTATGAGATATGAGGGTTGAGGCTCAACATAAAGACAATCTTGGAATAATATTTAAAGCGCAACTGTTTGAAATAGTGGGGATCATTTGGATTGATAATACAACAAATTCTTAGAAAAGTTGATTACTCAACGAGAATAACACAATGTAGGAACACATTTTTACTTTGATATAGGTAGCAAACAATGGAGGGAGACTAAGGCCCGGATAAAGCCAGAGAACATTGGCTGGTTACCAATATATGCCATAAATTTGCATTAGATATTATCTTAATTTTCTCCACATGACTGATAGGATGTATCAATATTGGTGGCAGCATTCAGAGAGAGCAGGAGTGTATCAATATACGATGTATATATCCTTTATAGGGTGCAATTATGAACTGTTTTTAGAGTGATAACTTCAAAATTTAACTAAATGTAACATCTCTACCTTCTATTTAAAACTTTCTTGTAAAATGTCCAAGAAAGGAGTATAAATTAGAGTTTCTTAGTTAAATCTAATGTTTACTATTAATTTTGGTTAACCGTTGATTGTGATGTTTATCTTGTGCATTTGAATGATGAATCCTGTTCTTTTAAATTTAACAACTCACTTTAGCGAAGAAAGTGAATACTATTAGTTGTCGATGAACAAATCAAGTGTTTACATCATAGCCTAACATTCACCATGGCTGATTAATACATCAATCTTTGATTATCTCTTTGTTGGCCAAAAATTCAAGGGTTGTTAAAAATAATGAAGTCACCATCAAATTTTATTAAAATAGAAAAAACATTGAAATGCAGAAAAATAGTTTATGAAATTAGATTTTGGGTTTTAGAGTTGATTATGTAAAGAAAGAGTGAATACTATAACATCAATTAGAAAACAATTACTTATAATCAATTGTGTAAAGAAAAGGGTATTAGATCACTCAAAACTAGAGGTTTTGTTTAGATCACTCATTAAATATAATAAAATTTCAATTTTTAAATGTAGAAGTTTTGTTTAGCTGATAATTTATTTTTTATTGTTTAAAAATAGTATATTTGAAAGAGAATAAAAGATGAAATTTTTATTATTACGCTTACATATTTTCTAGTGAGATGATGAATTCAAAATAATTTCAGTGTAACCCACTGCTTGTATTTATTGAAATTTTGTGGAGGCTTAATCCAAAGGATAATTTTTTAGTGTGGTCATTGACTTCAAAGATTTGCACGATAATCAAAAAAGGCAATTTCGAGTAGTCACTTATAGTACTTTTTGAAAATAACATGTATTGAATTTAGTTATTGTTAAAAATAGAACAAAATGGATGCCTAAAATATATTTAATACACAAAAACATAAATGAAAAAAAGAGAGAATAATTTTCACTCTAATAAATTTTACGCACAACTTATATAGACGATTTTGAAAGTAATTACTACTAAAATAAAATATTTTTAATGATATGATAATAATTGATCGATAGTATAAAAAACATAAACTAAATTAAAAAAATGAAGTAAGTTTTTTAAGAGGAAAATGAAGTAAGTTTGTATAGAAAAAAGTAGAAAAACAAAATATGTTTTTTGATTTGGAATCTTTGTGAAAGTCTCATTCTTAGGTTAACTAGGAAGAAGGCTTTTCCAGGTTATATTGGGTATGTGTTGTTAGAAATTTGGGGTTTATCTAATAATGAAAATACATTTCTAATATAATAAAGTTTTTTTTTTGATATTTTTATTATTTTTTAAAATGTAAATAATTGTTCACTATAATAGAATTTATTATCTCTTTGTTAGAAAGTAAATTTAACACAAACTGTAAAAAATTAAAAATATTTTTCAAACCAAATATGGCTTAAAATGTTGCTAAGCATTCAACTGAAACAAAAAAAACTAATGATATAGACGCACTTTAGAGAGACAAAAAGAACTGAAATCTAAAAAAAATGGAGGAAATGAAGAGAAACAATACATAACTATGTCAAATGACATACTAGACTGCATAGAGAAGAAAATTTGTTCACTCTTTTAGCTGTTTTTGTTTCTTTTAATATATATACTGATACATATCGAAAAAAGATTAGTGTTTATGAATTTCTTGATATAATGGTGCACTTTGTTTTGTTAAAGAAATAAATTTAAAGTAAAGAAAGTATGAAAAAGAAGAAGAATTAAAACTAAAAGAATATTTTTAGTTGTTTGGTATATGAGAAAGTGAAAGGAAAGATAGATAAAATATTTTTTTTCTCATGTTTGAT